>JAACNH010001245.1:0-89568 GCA_019447015.1 Hymenochirus boettgeri
TGATAAAGCTATCTAACCTATACACATGTACCGGATCCCTTGTACTCTGTGTCAGAACGCTTTCCCTGGGTGCTACTGTGTAGTCATACGGATAATAGAGGTAATTAGCCAGAGTACTCCAAGGATTTAAATCAAACATTTTTTTTGTTTTATTACAGTAGGTCCCGATCACCTACGTATTTCGGCCATCTTGGATATATTTATTATGTATGTATATATACATTACAGTCATAAATAGACAGTACTTAAAGGGACTTTCCATCCAGGTAGAAACACACCTTAATTATAATAAAGGCATGTTTTTACCTTTCTACCTGGATGTGAAGTCCCTTTGAGTGCTCTCTATTTATGACTGTTATGTGGATACATTGGGAGTAGCACCAGGGCATTATTCTCTTTTATGTGGAGTTTCTATGTATACATATACACGCACAATAGAAGGATTGTGGAAGCACTCCTTAGGCTAAATTACAAGTACATTTTGTGGAAGTGCTACTGATCTGGTCAAACATTTATACAAACTAAGAAAAGATAATCAATGCACATTCCTGGGCCCCATACAATATCACATTATCTGCTTACATATATTATAAACAAGGATTGCTTATGATAAAGGACCCAGGTGGTCCGAAACGCGTAAAGCGGATCGTGGATCAACAAAAACTATTTGAAAAGATACCGAGATCTATGTGCTTGGTCAGTGCGATAGCCTTATATCACTGTTTGTTTGAAGTGACAGGTCTTGCGACAAGCAAGGGCATCAGCACCCAGGCCATCAGCGACTGGTGGTGAGTTGTTTATCTGCATTCCTGGCTATGCTTTGTTTATTACGGCAGCGGCTTCTTTGTGTGTGTGACCCTGCAGTTCCTGAGGCGAGGGTTCGGACTTGACTCTACTGATCTTATTTGTAGAAGTCAGCATTTAGATCATGTCAGACAAATTTACTTGGTTTTTATGAAGAAGTGAGTAAGAATTTAGATACAGGCACAGCAGTGGATGTGGTATACTTGGATTTTGCTAAAACTTTTGCTAGTGTGCCACATCAGCGACTTTATACTAATTTGGCTATTTATACTAATGTATAAACTGAGGACTGTTGGCCTTGAAAAAAACATTTGTACATGGATAGAGAATTGGCAATTGGTAAAGTGGAACTACATCAATGTGGGTTAAGTCCAGTGCCTCAGGGTTCTGTATTGGGGCCGCTTCTTTTTAATCTGTTTATAAATGACTTAGAAGGGGGCATTGAGCAAGGTCTCTGTGTTTGTGTTGGATTTCCCCTTTTATGCATCAACCTTTTTTTATTACTGGATTAAAAAAAAAAAAAAACGAACAAGCCCTTAATATTCCTTACCAGCATTTTGTAAAAGGCAAAGAATGTTTTTTCTATAAAGCTATACTTGTCCTTCTAAAAGATAAATTCTTAATGGCTAGCGCTGCTTAACATTCTTCACTGCAACTAAGCCTGTTATCTACTTGTAATCTTCTTCAACAGAGGTTCCTCTAGCACAGACATATGTAATACCGACTACCCGTAAAACAGATACATACCTATTGACGGTTCAAATGTTTATCTTTTGGCTTTCTTCCCAATGTCCTAACTTCTTTTGAAAGCCCTAAAATGTATTGTTTGTTGTTCATGACCTACATATTATAAATGCAGTATGTTTTCTTGTTTCATTGTGTCCCAGTGTCTGTGTCTTATTTTATAAACTAAGATGTTGATATACCGTATAAGTGACAACTTGCCTTATTCTCATCTCAACATCTAATTTACTTTGATTTAATATCTATTTTTTTTTTATTTACTGACTTTGATTTTCTTTTTTCTCATAGAGCAACATCAGCAGCCAGATGGCTTTAGTCCAGCCATGTCATAAACACCCGTTGTATGTTAAAAAATCCTTGGCTCTTCCTTAGGAGTATTGAATGCCTTCTGCCTGGAAGGACCCATTATCTGCACTAGAACAATAATTATTTTGTTCTGTTTACCCATATGGTTTTCTTATTATTGGAGTCAAGTAGTTAACCATTGCCCTTTCATGCACAGTTTAAATTTCATGGTGTTTGTTGACCTCTTTCATCCTTTAACCCTGACATTATCAAACATAGCTACTGTCCAGTATAAAGTCCAGACCTTCTTCTTAAATCTTTATCAAACTGACTAGAAAAACAAAGTATCTACTGTAGCTTTTTTAAAGTGCATGCCTCCTTAATTCAACAAGATACCATACCAGGAGAACAATGAACGGGATTAAATACACTACCCTCATACTATACATACAATATTATTGTGTGCCTTCAGAGATCCAGTTACTCCTTTAATGTTTAAACAGATGTTCATAAAGAACACTTTAAATATCTTCAGGCTACACACAGGTCTAGATCATTATGACAACATTTGCAAGTTATTCATCACAGAATGAATACCGTATCTTTCCAGATTGGCAGCCAGGGACACAGGAACGTAACACATTGGCTCCTAAGTAAGTGATCTTCAGTGTGTAACTTCATAAGCAAATCAGAGTATTTATGAAAATGACCGTATCCCTATTTTGGACAGCTACCTTCAACTGGTATAACATGCATAACCCCTGTATTTTCTTAACAATGATATGTCATCAATGGCCTTACTATATTTGTGTTTAACGCATAGGTAACCCATAAAATTGCCCTTTTTGTTTTTGTATTTTCTGTCTCGGTAAGCCAAGGAGGCTAAGTCATGTAGTTTCCTTTTCATGCAGTGTTGTATAGATTGTTTGTCCTTTTCTTTGTGGTAGAATGGAATAGTTCTTGTGCCAAAGTACCAATTATTCGCTTAATAAAATTGTTAATTAATTCTTCGATGTGAAGCGTTAAGCATCAAATTTTCCACACTAATGTAAATTACACAAAAAGTTTTCATCTTCATTTGTTTATGTTATGTTTTTTTCAATACAGGGATCTTTCTTTAATATAAAATTAAGGTCAAATTCTACAGTGTTTTCTTTAAATGATTTAAAAGACCACTTTTAACAAGTCCAAACGGGCTTGGACTTATCGAACTATCTTGGAGCCGGATTTCTCAGACTTTCGATCTTTCTGACTTTAGATAATTATCGAACGTACGCCATGCCTGTTTTGAGAATTATCGAATTTACGAGATGTTCGCTAACCCTTGAATGTATCGTTCACTAAACATTGAAAGTATCGTTAGTTTTCGCTAACCCTCGAAAGTATAGTTCGATTTCAGTAACTCTCGAATTTATGGTTCTATTTTGCCTGCTCGTGTTTAGGAAGTGTTTAAACAAGTTTTGGTGAAGTTTTGGTGATAGTGACAGGTTCCCCAGACCATTTCCCAGGTGCCACAGCCATTTACAGTAAGTTACCATTGTTAGTTTAGCTGTGAATCATCCAGACTTTTCGAACTATCACTCCCCCATTGACTTTAATGGGTCCAAATTCAAACTTTTGAACTTTTGAAAATGAAAAGTTTGAAAATGGACCGAACTTTATGAAGTTCAGCCATCTGTAATTATAAACAGCAAAAATTCTAACATGTGTGTACAATGCAAACATTCATGTATTTGCTTGTTATTTCCTTTAAGAGTTTTGTTTTTATTTACTTGCGACAATAATATAATAAAAGAAATAATAAAGTGAAGGAGAAAAATTAAATCAATACAACAGATACAATAGTATATTTTATATAATATAGTATTTGAGGATAAATAGACATACGACCATCCAGTTCAACTTACTCAGCAATACCCACATTTCCTGCCTAACAGTTGATCCAGGCTAAAAAAAACCCATCAGAAATATGAATGGGAAAAAAATCCCTTCCTGACTCCAAGTGGCAATGTGAAATTTCCCTGGATCAACTCTACTTTATGTATCAATACCAATAACTTGCAACATTCCTTGTTTGCAGAAACTCATCCAGCTTTTTTTTAAAAACTATCCAATGAACCTGCCATCACCACATCCAATGGAAGACATGTGGTATATTGTTTGTAGTGCACACATGGGTGGGTGTCTCATATCCTTCTTTATTTAATGCATTTTAATGTTGAGTGGAACAGCTGTTGCAACTGCCAAAGTTCCTGCAACTTTTCCCAGCTGGATCATGCAAGAGGTGTCAAAACATCACAAGGTAAGTTTGTCGTACATGGGCATTTTTATATAAACTGAGATAGCATGATCAGAGTATATCTACATTGCATTCAAGAGCAGGATCTGGGTATTAAGATCTGCTACCCTATTATCCCTACAGACCAATGCTGGGAGTGTAAATCTTCTATCTGAAGTAGACAATCATGGCATTATTACACAGCTTCACATGAGCACCCTTGTTTGTTGCATATGTTCATCAATTTACCAAGTAAAGGACATGTACAGGCAAAAAATAACTTTAGCTATAAATGATCTTCAAATATGGCCCTGAAGGGACTTACCTGACCCAGTCTCTTGCCGCCTAGGTGCCGCCCATTCTCCTGTTTTGAGCTTGTTTTGAGCAAAAACAGGAGCAGTGGGCTTCTTTGCTGACAGCCGCTCTACTTCCATGTCGCAGCTGTCAGGCAACTGGGCATAATGTCATGTGGCACCTTTACTGACAGCCGCAACCAATATAACAAGTTATATTTGCCTGGACATGCTATTTAACATTAAATAACTATTTTTAAACCACTAAACATTAATCTGATTGTCTGAACACCATACATGCTCCTGGATTTTATTCTTCTCTTAAAACCCCTATAATCAGTAAGCCCCTGACCATCCACAAGAATGATACTCCTCTCTCTGTATTAAGAGTTGCTTTCTGTTAATAGAATTGTGTCAAGGCAGAAAATTGTATTGTGTATGATGGCTTTGGTTTCCAAAGCAGCATTTTCAGTGAAAGACTTATCACTCCAGATGCAGAAATTATAATATGTGACCCATCGATCTTTGACTGCCTGCCAGCACACTTTCTGCAACATTTAAGAGAATCAGCAGAGAAAAGACAGCAGAGGGGGGGAGGGGGAGATGTGTAAGCAGAGCAGTGTCCATGGTGAGGCTGTGCAGAACTTTTAAGTGTGGCAGACACTACAAGAAGGCAGTGAGTAAAGAAGGGTGAGGGGAAATAAGAGCACTCACTAAACATTAATAATTTAATGACAAAGCAACTGTGCTTGCTTTGTCATTAAATTATTAATGTTTAGTGAGTGCCATTATTTTACTTCTCTGATATTGTACTTTCAAATAATGTAAAGTTGTTTGAGTGAGTATAGTGACACTTTAAACGTACAGTATATATAGAGAATAATTTAAATAGAGGTTTGCCATTTAAGTCCGTTATTGTTCAGTATTTCGCTCCTATTGTAGTGAAAAATTAAAGATAAAGAAGAAAAAGTTAACAATTCAAAAAAATGTACAAAGTACATTGTTTTTCTTCAAAACTCCACACCAAAGAAATCACTCAATAAAAGGAGAGTCCAGCCCAGTTTGTATATTAAAGACTGCCAAATAATGAGCGTGTACAAATTTCCTTGCCTAGTTCCAGCCAGCCTCCTAATGAAATAGCACATAATATATCAATTTTAGTTTTTTTTTTAACAATGTACAAAGTATAGTTTAATGTCCTGAAACAAACTACAATGCACAAAATAAATATTTTACCCTAACCTTTCCAAAATCTCCATTTAGTAAAGTTATTTACCATTATAATTGAGAAGATATCCACAGTTCCTGTGGTCCTTATCAGGTCCCCGGATTGTAGAGGGGACTGGGAATTGTGACTGGGAAGGGACGGGACATCCAGTAACATCATTTCTTCATCTCCATGTTAGACTGGCCAGCACACAACAATTCGAGGGTCCAACCCCCTTCCTCAGGTTGGACCCCCCTCACCTGAGGAATGGGGTTGGACCCCCCGAAATGTTGTGTATCTGGCTTATGTTGAGCACCCAATAAATGAAAGTTTGCAATTAACTTTTACTTGAGTGTGCCTCCCTGCATATTCTATATTGATTTGATACTTACCTGACGTGGCACAGGCCTCAGGGGGTGCACCTCGACATCTACCTGTTGGGATTCCACAAAGCTGTTGATAATTAGACTGGCCAGCAGCTGCAAACACAGCTTACTAAAAACTCTTCACTTTTTGACTGATTAAATTAAGCTGCCTGGTTTTCTCCAAAAGCTAAGATTATCTTTCAACAGTAAACTTTGCCAAAATCTCATCAAGGTGCTTAGTCAACTATTAACTTCAAAGTTTAAGAAATAAGAAATATAACACATACATACATTGTGTGTGAAACCTGACTACTGTATTTACTAACCTGCCACCAAAAAAGAATCTTCCCAATGACCATGTCCCTCCACCTGTGTGCATTAGAAGTAAGGGGGAGGGTTTGGGAACATACAGGGAGGTTCAATTAAAGTTCTTATCGTTAAAAATTGTGCTAATTTTGCCCCAACCAATAAGATGTTATTTAACATTTGAAAGCTAACATCTGAATGGTGGGGGCAAAATTAGCACCATTTTTAAGGATAAGCAGGATTATTCAATAACAGTTCTTATCGTTTAAAATGGTGCTAATTTTGCCCCAACCAATCAGATGTAAGCTTTTAAATGTTAAATAAGATCTGATTGGTTGGGGCAAAATTAGCACCATTTTAAATTATAAGAACTTTTATTGAATAACCCTGAAGAACTTTTATTGAAGAACCCTGAAAGTACTTTTACTGCCCTTAATGAATGGATTCATTTAGATATTTCACATTTTCAGTGAACAATTAACATATACCTATTTATATATGCTAGGGAATGTCAGCTTTCAGAACATTCTAGTTCCTTTTTCAAGCTGAATACCTGCTTGAAAAAAGAACTAAAATGTTCTGAAAGCTTGCTATGAATATCTTAGTTAGCCAATAAAGCCTTTATACCACTTTTGTTATTTTTTTTTTATTTCAAAAGGGTTACCCCATAATTAATTATTTTAATAAATCCTAATCCGGCCTTTATTTCCCTCAATTATCTTTCATTAATTTTGAGAAATATCCCACGCTATACACAATGTTAGATCTTGTGTCAAGCAGTAATCACACTTTTTTTAATATAATGACAGAACTTTTTTTATCATGTAAATTTTTAGGGGACTAAGAATTTGGAGTTTATTACAGTTAATGTGGTGTTCTTAGATTTTACAATGGTATTATCATACATACTGTACAAATAATATTGTATAACATAGAGCAGTGAAGTCAAACTTTGGTGTGCCAACACCTGGGGTGCCAAGGTTTGACATCATTGATATGTTTTTTCAAAATACATTTTTAATTTAAGATACATTTCATTAAAGTGCATGTCCTCCCCTTAATACAAATATTTTCTGTAGTGTAGGGCTCCCTCCCCCAGCCCCAACCACTCTATTATTTTGTAAAAAACTGCCCCGATCATTACTTACCTTACCTCTTTCCTGCGGCGTTCCGTCCCAGCCCTCTGCTTGCATGCATGAGAGGCAGTCCTGTTTGCAGTAAACAGGATATAGTTCTAGATTAGGTTTTGTTCAATCAGTTTAGAGATGCATTAGAATTGTTAAGTTTAAAGGTTTTAATTTAAAGGACAATTATTAAAACACTGAAAGTACACAGGGTGAGTACCTGTACCACTAGGTCTTTACCCCTGAGTTTGCTGTACTTAAATGAAGCCAGCAAAGTTGGTCTTGATTTGAAGAAGCATGTCTTCCCAATAAAGCAGTCCGGGCTAGGAATGGGGATGGGGGAAGCAGGATACCATAATTATACTTTAAAGGGTATCTATACTTCCAAAAATCAAATTTTCAAAAATCATACCTTTAGATAGTGTAATGGTCCACTACTGCAACACATTTTTTCAGATTTGAAATCCAAGCAGTAGATTCTCAGAAATCTTCATTTTAAATAACAGCATGTACAGGGAAAGACCTGTCACTTAAACCAGGTATGCTAATTTGTGTCCCTCCAGTGATCTCTTACTAGGATCTCGCAAAACATGTAAAATCATTTATTAATACAACCCCAAATATAATGAGCTGATTAATCATATTGGTCTCCTGTCTGTCTATCTATCGATCTGTCTGTCAGATCTATCTATATATCTGTCTATCTATCGCTGTCTGTCTATTATATATCAATTTATATATCTGTCTTTCCATTATCTATCTATCTATCTGCCTATCTGTGTCTGTCTATCTATCTGTCTCAATCTCTATCTATCTATCTATCTATATATCTATCTATCTATCTATCTATCTATCGGAGAAGTGTCTCACACAGCAGCAGCCCCTCCCGCATCCACTCTCACAACATGTACTTAGAAAGGGAGAGGGAGAAGTGTCTAACAGCAGCAGCCACACCCACTCTCAGCAGTGTCAGGAAGATATGTTAATGAGCTGTATAGTGTTGGGCTGAATAGGATCTTTATTGTAAATGAATATACCCAGTGTCGGCTGCATTACAATTGGGCAGTTACTAAGGGAGGTGGGGGCCAGATTGGAGCTGTTACGAAACATTGAAAATTCACTAACAAAGCAGGCACAGACACACATGTAAGTACCATCATTGTACTACACTAACATTTTACATTCAGATTATACAAAGTTGTTTCAGTGAGTACAGTGACCTTTTAATGAACTTGTTTTTTTCAGGTTTTTCTAATGTTACACTTGACCAATAAGACAATTTTAAGTGAGTTCCACTGGAGACATCAAAAGTTCTGAGAGTAATGCAGAGAAAGCTGCTAACATTCTGCACTGCTATAATATTCCCCACGCAATCAAGCAATCATGGCTGTGTGTCCATTGCACTAGCTTATGCTTAAGCCCAGTGAAGTTATTAATAGAAAATTGGCAAATCTGTTGTGGAATGATTGCCACATTGACTAACACACGCAGGCACCTTGTTCGCCAACAAATATTTTGAGCAGAAAACGTGTAAGATGAGAGGGAAGTAAAGACTGGCTGTGAAATTCAGAAACCTTTTTCTAGTGTTTATAATGGTTGAAATTAGAGATGGTCGAACTATTGAAAGTTCGGTCCGTTTTCGAACTTTCGAACTATTGTAAAAGTTCGAAAGTTCGAAAACAGACCCATTAAAGTCTATGGGAGGCAAATAGTTCGAAAAGTTCGAGTCAAATACAACTAAAATATTAATGGTAACTTAATGTAAATGGCTGTGGGACCTGGGAAATGGTCTGGGGAGCATGTTCCAATATCCAGGACTTTCGTAAAATCGATTTTACTCTCACGCGCACTACTTTCGAGCTTTCGCGTTTGAACATTCGAGGTAACATGGACATTTTACTCGCAGATTCGATGCTCGCGTATAGGCTGTAATGGAGACTTTACTCGCAGATTCGATGTTCGCGCCTAGATACCATGTACATTTTACTCGCGGATTTTAACGTTCGAACATTCGATAAATCATCGAAAGTCCGGGAAATATCGAAAGTCCGCGTCCAAGATAGTTCGAGAAGTCCGGGTCCGTTCGAACTCGAACAGTTCGGCTCGAACTCAGGTTCGAGTTCGAGTTCTATGCCATCCCTAGTTGAAATATATTTATTGTATTTTACAGAGGTTATTAAGGGCAGTATATATAAGGGATTGATATCCCAATATCGATCTTTTTACTGCTGAGGGTGATAATAAAATACTGCAAGGTTTTGGTATTTTACAGTAATGTACAACATAGTCATAACTACCAACAATTATGGTATCCTGCAATTACAATAAAGAAGTATCTTAAAATGTTATTCCTTTATTTGCAAAGCCAGTCACTTTCAATGGGAGTGTTAACCTTCATAAATGTCACTCTGATGAAACTTACACTAGTTATTTTATTAGTGTAGTCTAGTGTATTATTAAATGTCTGTAATATCCTGGGAATTGTCTCACGGTCTGTGTAGTACATGTGCCAGAATAGGGTGATGACTCATTGTGTGACATCACGACTGCAAGCTTCTTAAAAGCAATGTGGGTGAGAACAGTGCAAAGAAGGCAGAAGACCACAGTAGCAGATAGAATACTGAGATTGTGGTTGTATGTGTTAGAATCAGTGTTTGAGTTAGCGTACTTCCTATTCTAATTCTGAATAAAACCCCATTGTTATATTTGTTCAAAACCCAAAATAACAAACTGGCACTGGCTTTAACCAGAAAATCTTGTTAACATGCTACCACCCACCCTGTATTTGGTTAATGAATCTAAATATACTCTTGTTAAATGGAAATTAAATCTATATGATAGAGAATTCAATACAAATGTCATTGTTCTCACATGTAATTATAGAGTATATGTAAATGTTTACAAACATAGAAAAGATAATCAATGCACATTCCTAGGCCCCATATAATATCATATTATCTGCACACTGGCATACTTTATAAACAAAGGGGTTTTAGTATACATTACTGTGATCACATGAATGAAAAGCCTTCCAACCACATCAAGGTAACCCCAGTCTGGAAGGTCCTAACGTCTAACAATTTCTTTTACTTCAATTACGATTAGAAAACATTTGCATTTCTCGTTCTTACACACTGGATCCATATAACAGGCTCTCTCCCTCACCCCCCCAGCCCTTTGGCTTTTTAAAATGAGGGAAGAGGCCATCCAGTGCTTTATATTAAAGGCATAGGATCTCCCGTAAAAGGGGCATGTTGGGGGATGCTATTACCACATGGGGGCTTGACCAAGCCTCCCAATAAATACATACAATACAAGAATTATGGAAAACGACGCTATAAGACTTTTTGCACAATTTGACACAGGATGCACAATGTTGCACAATGCTGGCACAAACCTTATTTTCACAATAACTAATCTTGGTGAATAACCCACACTGTGGTGCATGTTTACAAAGGTTCGTTAAACTTTTCGCCTTCTTTAATGCAGCCTTTTTGCCAAATTTAGACTTTTCACTAAAAAGGTCATTACCGCTACATTTCGCTTTTCACTTTTCACCATACATCGCTGTGGTAACCGATCAAGCATACAGTGGTGTGAAAAACTATTTGCCCCCTTCCTGATTTCTTATTCTTTTGCATGTTTGTCACACTTAAATGTTTCTGCTCATCAAAAACCGTTAACTATTAGTCAAAGATAACATAATTGAACACAAAATGCAGTTTTAAATAATGGTTTTTATTATTTAGTGAGAAAAAAAACTCCAAACCTACATGGTCCTGTGTGAAAAAGAAATTGCCCCCTGAACCTAATAACTGGTTGGGCCACCCTTAGCAGCAATAACTGCAATCAAGCATTTGCGATAACTTGCAACGAGTCTTTTACAGCGCTCTGGAGGAATTTTGGCCCACTCGTCTTTGCAGAATTGTTGTAATTCAGCTTTATTTGAGGGTTTTCTAGCACGAACCGCCTTTTTAAGGCCATGCCACAACATCTCAATAGGATTCAGGTCAGGACTTTGACTAGGCCACTCCAAAGTCTTCATTTTGTTTTTCTTCAGCCATTCAGAGGTGGATTTGCTGGTGTGTTTTGGGTCATTGTCCTGCTGCAGCACCCAAGATCGCTTCAGCTTGAGTTGACGAACAGATGGCCGGACATTCTCCTTCAGGATTTTTTGGTAGACAGTAGAATTCATGGTTCCATCTATCACAGCAAGCCTTCCAGGTCCTGAAGCAGCAAAACAACCCCAGACCCTCACACTACCACCACCATATTTTACTGTTGGTATGATGTTCTTTTGCTGAAATGCTGTGTTACTTCTACGCCAGATGTAACGGACACGCACCTTCCAAAAAGTTCAACTTTTGTCTCGTCGGTCCACAAGGTATTTTCCCAAAAGTCTTGGCAATCATTGAGATGTTTTTTAGCAAAATTGAGACGAGCCTTAATGTTCTTTTTGCTTAAAAGTGGTTTGCGCCTTGGATATCTGCCATGCAGGCCGTTTTTGCCCAGTCTCTTTCTTATGGTGGAGTTATGAACACTGACCTTAATTGAGGCAAGTGAGGCCTGCAGGTCTTTAGATGTTGTCCTGGGGTCTTTTGTGGCCTCTCGGATGAGTTTTCTCTGCGCTCTTGGGGTAATTTTGGTCGGCCGGTCACTCCTGGGAAGGTTCATCACTGTTCCATGTTTTTGCCATTTGTGGATAATGGCTCCCACTGTGGTTAGCTGGAGTCCCAAAGCTTTAGAAATGGCTTTGTAAACTTTACCAGACTGATAGATCTCAAATTAAGTTATTTTTTAACTTATTTTATAAGGGGGGCAATCACTTTTTCACACAGGGCCATGTAGGTTTGGAGTTTTATTTCTCACTAAATAATAAAAACCATCATTTAAAACTGCATTTTGTGTTCAATTATGTTATCTTTGACTAATAGTTAACGGTTTTTGATGAGCAGAAACATTTAAGTGTGACAAACATGCAAAAGAATAAGAAATCAGGAAGGGGGCAAATAGTTTTTCACACCACTGTATTTATAAAAGTGTATTTTTGCATTAAGTTCAGACATTCCAATTCGCCAAGTCTGAGGTGGCAAAAATGCACAAGTGGCCATTTATTTATCCTGCCAATGGGTCTATGGAAGGTGTCAGTACATTGTGTTTCTCAATACTAATAAGTACTCAGGGGGGTGTTAGACTATTTTCCAGCATTTACTGTAATACGATTTGAGATTTCACTTTTTTAAGGTTAATTTTTCGCTTTTTAAAGATCTTTTTTTTAAAGAATCCGATTTTCTTTATTTACCAATAAAGTTAAATGGGGGTCTGAGGGACATATTTATAAAGGGGCATTATTTTTGCTTTTTTCCCATCAGCCTTTAAACTTTCAACTTTTCCTTTCATCAAAGTTATTAAAAAAGCAAATTTTCATCAAAAACGAAAATTATGTAGCAAAAAGCACTAATAATGCTGAAAAAGCTCAGCACATGATGGTAAATAGGTAATACTCCCTGGTGGTATTAAATTGGTTAATACACACTGAACACCTATCTTTGTTATTTAAAAATAGCCTAACACATTTGGTGTTTTTTTCAGCCAAAGATAATAAATAGTGTAAAACGCAAAAGGTGAATTTTCTCTATTTTATTAATAGGACATTTCTTAGTATTGTTTATTTTCAGCAAACTGCAGCTAATTATCAAACCAGTTACATTAATATGGGAACAGGGGCAAAAAGGCGAAAATTCCCCTATTTATAAAATAGTTTTAAATTAAAAAAGTGACAAAAATAGCTCTGAAATGACACTAGAGAGCAATCTCTCTTTTCGCAGTAATACCACACTTAACGAAATGAATAAGGCGAAAACTATTGCCACATGTCGCCACAGCGATACTTTTCCACAAAGGAGAAAGCGAAAACGAGCGGTTTTATAAAAAAGTGGAAAATAGCGCTATTTGTCATTGGGATGTTCTGTGAAGATCGATCGTTTATAAATATGCCCCTGTGACTAATTGTGATTCCTAATAAGTTTTAATGCATTTGTAATGCTCAGTGTGATTATTTCATGCACTGGTATTTATTTAGATACTACATAGACTATGATCCTTACATTTTACAGCCATATTTCCTTGTGGTTGAGTTTTGTTACCTTACGCTGCTGTTTTTTTCATCTGCAAACTGTTTTGAGTAAATATGGCTAAAGAATTATTGCTCTCTATGAAAAAGCTAGTTTAACATTTACAGGTGGGTCAGCCAGGATTTGTGTATCTGGCTCAGATAACCACATCCTTTTTCCCCTTATTCAAATGAATTGTGTTCCATGTGCTCCTTGTGAGCCAAGCACACAAATCATGGTTTCTCCATCAGTGTATATGTATGCTTTCAGAACTAAAGATATTTGAGACTGACAGTTTCATGGGGAACAGCCTTTCCTCCCTTCCACAGTTCATAATGCTGACATCATTCTGGTTCCATTGTACGACTATTATGTGAACAGCAGAAACATACAGTTAAAAGAGGAGGGACGTACAGATGACAGTTGATGTCCTGAATAGTCATTCTGTTGTCTTAGAAATTTTTGATCCCCCCTAATAATTCTTCATATTTCACTACAGCTGGAGTACACACATAAGTCCTTTCTTAGTTTATGAATTAGAAAGTTGCATTTTGTCTTTTCTGATACTCGTGCAGCCAGCGCAAAGAGAGAGTTAAAGTCGTGCTAACCAATATTTAATCAGACAGTTAGCACAACTTTAACCCTTAAACATAGCCCAGCACCCCTGGATAAATGAGCCCGTAAGTGTTTACTACTGAAGCTGATAGGCAAGACATGAGTTAAATAGAAAAGTGGTGCCAAACCTCCATCTACCTAAACTACAGCTCGGCTGTTTTACTGCAAGTTTGTTCCCTTTACAGTACAATGGACACATCCCAATGTCAAAGTGTAAGATCATTTATTATGGTCTCTAGTGAAACTCCACTGGCAGTTATTATTACTTTTCAGACATGTTTTAAAAAGATTTGAGGGGAAATGGTGCAAGGAATATCTCTGAAGTTTATAAAGGCTCAGAATATATTTCAAAATAAGTGTGACACATTAACATTAGTTAACGTGGCCTTACCTGCCAGTAAGGAGTCTGGAAAGATCCTGTAGTTTGATAAATAAATAAGCCTCTTTCTCATACAAACCTGAATGGGTCATTTCTATTTACATAACAACATAAACATTTGTAGGTTTCTAACTCTAGTCCTAGTGATATTCATTTTAATAAGGTTATATTAAAGGGAATTTATCATGAATACTTTTATTATTATTATTATTATTGTGGATTTATATAGCGCCAACATCTTCCGTAGCTCTTTACAATTCCATGTTCCAAGAGCTTACAATCTAAGCACATTTATTTGACACATAAACCTATCAGTATGTCTTTATGATTGTGGGGGAAACCGGAGTGTCTGGAGGAAACCCACGCAAGCACGGGAAGAGCATACAAACTCCTTGCAGATGTGTCAAAGGTGGATTCGAACTCAGGACTTCAGCGCTGCAAAGCATCAGTGCTAATCACTGAGTCACTGTGCTGTTTTGCTTTGCCCTGAATTGTATATTTAATATTGGTTGTATGATTTAGTATTCCTACATTTAAAGGGTATCTCCACCCTCAATATCATTTTTTTTATATATTGTTGGCCATCCCTTCCATCCCTTCCCACCCAGCAATAGAGGGATCAGGAGGGAGGGGGGGAAAGGGCTCCCCTGCACTTGCAACTGTCCTCTCAGAGGACAAGGGGGAGGCAGGAACCTTTTAAACTGGAAGACAGCTCCTACTCTTCAGTTTCCTGGACTTTGGACAATACTGCAAGAGAACCATAAGGAGCAGAGAGGATTTTTTAAACACTACACAGAGGGCCCAATAGTGGGTTAAATTTTAGTTTTGGGGGTGGACATGCCCTTTAAATAATATCCCTTTGCAGCCATCCCCTATTAATTTGTGTTTTAGATTCACAGCATGGGACAATCAAAAGGTAGTGGGTTTTTTGGGGGGAATAATTGCTATTTAAATGAAAGAAAAAACACTTTAAATCTGGCTAAACCATGGTACATTGACACAATTAGGTTACAGTGGTAATTTAGGGCAGCTGCAAGAGGGTAATTGTGTTACCTGTCCCTGTAGAATGCTTCTATCAGTAACCCCTAAACACATCTTAGAAAATATATCTTTAACACATTCAGTATGGCGTATACACAAACCATTAAGGCTGGCAGAAATGAGCAATAGCTTTATTATAGTCAGGCTCTTCTTGCAGTTTACTGAAATGTTTAATCTGCACCTTTGCCAGTTTACACACCATGTAGTTTTGGCTCCATATAATCTAATAGACTGCTACTTCTGTGCAAGCCATAACTTAGCTTTGTTTAATAGATAGAGTAGCTTGCCTTGCCAGAACAGGCATAAAGGAGAGGCTCTGTTTTATTCTAGTCAAACTCCACCCACCATCCTGATCCTGTTCTTTGGAAATTATTTTAGAAAAAAGTTCTTAGATGTTTGATAAATGTTTGGTGGTTCTATGAATTAGACTACTTGGCAAATCAAGATTCCTGAACTGTGTAACCTTACTAACATATTAATGGTCCGCAGCAGAGAGAAAAAAGTTTTGTCTTACCTGACTGGGATCCCACGATTCTGCAGGTAAGACGCAACTTTTTTTGTCCTACATTGGGTCCTGATGCCACTGTAGGAATAAATTAAGATTAAGATTAGTGCAAAATTGTAACCATTACTACATTGGTTATGCCGCGATATTTCCAAAAATTATTAGAAGTGGCGCAGCCAGCATGACAGTAGTTCAAAACTGTACTATCGGGTTAGCATGGGTTTTGGAATAATTTGAGGCAGAAACTGCCTATATAGCGTTGACCCCTAAGTATTGGAAGTTGATTAAAGATATATTCCCATCTAGTTCAACATAGTTACCCTAACCATAATGCCAGCCTAATAGCAGATTTAAATAAATACAAAAAAGACAAACAGGGAGATTCATTAAAAGTTCTTATCATTAAAAATGGTGCTAATTTTGTCCCAAACAATCAGATGTTAGCTTTCAAATGTTAAATAAGATCTCATTAGTTGGGGCAAAATTAGCACCATTTTTATTGATAAGAACTTTTTTTTATTGATAATCCTTTTTGATTCAAAATGCCAATCAGAATAATTTTAGATTTACAAGAACATTCAGGGAGATTCAATAAAACTTCTTATCGTTAAAAATAGTGCTAATTTTACCCCAACCAATCAGATGTTAGCTTTTAATGTTAATTAACATCTGATTGGTTGGGGCAAAATTAACACCATTTTAAACGATTAGAACTTTTATTGAATAACCCTGATTTTATGTATAAATACCAGTAAATTTCAGCATTCTTTAATTCTAGAAACTCCGCCCTCTGTACTCAGAAGAGCAGAGCATTGTATCTCTTGTAAAGTTGGTTTATATAACTGAACACTCAATTCACAATAAAGATATCACCATACCATACTCTACAGTACTAATCATCATATACTGTAGGCAGCATATTTACCATCATTCAATTTTATCTCCACTTTGCTGCCCATTTGGACAAACTGGCCAGATTTGCAAGGAACAATTGCACAACTTTTGCAGTTTTCAAAGCTCTGCATAGTTATCAGCAAACACAGAGACCTTGTTTTCATTATCCACGTTTAAATTATTGATAAATAGATCAACCGTCCTTATTACAGAACAATGTGGCACACCACATACACAATTTATCAACCAATTATCTATCCATTTACAAATTCATTTTTTAAGACCAACAAGTAGATAGCTACTTTTATACTGTAGCCATCTATGCTGCACATTATCAAAAGCCTTCTCAAAAGTATATTACATGTTGTGCTCACCATTGTTTTGTTAACTTCCTCTTTAAAACCAAGAAAGCTTGTTTAAAATGATCTACACATAATTTCATGCAGATTACAACTTATAATGTCAGAGACAAAACCCATAATAAGTTACTGTAACGATTTTTTTCAGTGTCTCCCCACCAATAAAGTTAAGCTTAAAGGAATAGTTCACTTGAAAAGTGAACTATTCCTTTAATGTTTTGATTGAAGCCCAGGAGTTTAAGGAGGTATCGGGGAGATTCAATTAAAGTTCTTATCATTAAAAATGGTGCTAATTTTGCCCCAACCAATCAGATCTCATTTAACATTTGAAAGCTAACATCTGATTGGTTGGGGAAAAATTTGCACTTTTATTAAAATAACCCTGTATGTCTTACCTCCCATTTTTCAATCAATATCTCAGAAGCCAGGGACGAAGGTGAGTATACTGTATTTACCTTTTGTGCGATCCTCTGCTGCAGAACGGAAAATTAATGGATTAGAACCAGAAAGCGGTCGGGACTTAACAGTCATTTCTGCAGCGGTGGATTGTGCGGAAGGGTAAATGTACTTGCCTTCATCCTTGGCTCCTAAGATATTGATTGAAGAACAGGAGGTAAGACATACCCCAGCTGCTATCTTCCCCAGTTAATTACATGCATTTGTAATCAGATATTTAATAATAAGTTTTCCGTAAATTATAAGTTTCTCCTTTCTGGCAAAGGTATCTGCCTCCTCCCTCTGCTCAAAGAGATATTTATTAGCTTGTGCCGAGGAGGCATCAGGTGAAACAACAGTGAATCATTGGTTATGATGTCAGTAGTCACAGCCTTAATGACTGCATGGAGTTGGGGGCAGTCAACTGACAATTGACCAGTTTTTTTAGTTTTAAAGGTGTACATTCCCTTCAAGTGCTTAGATAATATAGAGGGCACAAGCAGGTCATCTTGTGGCTACTTGACAGCTTTGACTGTATGGGAAGCACGAGATGTAACTGAGTTAGTACAACTTTAGTATGTAGTACACACTTTGGTAGAAAGGCAACAGAAAAGCCAGAACCCTCCTTGAAAGGATTTCTCTAGAATGCTACCAAATATATTTCTACTCCTTTACATTTCAGATTTAGTTCTCTATTAAAAGCATTTCCCCTAGTTTTGTTTATTGGTTCTCATCTGATCAGTACAAGTAAGTAGCACGTTGCTACTGTGCTGGGTGACATTGGTTGGCATGTTGAACACATTTTTTTAAAAATGTTTAATAAATCTTTTCATTCTCTTGTTTTTTTAAAAGCAAAAGTCAGATTTAGATCCCAGATCAGCACAAAAGGCTCATACGATTCTGATTATCACCCCTAGGAGAACTTGCAGTACATAAAGGGCTCTGCAGGACTTCTAACTACACTGGATGGCATGCTAATATGGTTTGTTATGAAGACATTCATCTGGGTCTGTTTCCTATAAGGAGCAAATCTTTTCAAGGACTTGGAATTAACAATTGTGTCCTTTCTCTCCAGAATTCACACTCACGTCATTTTGTTATTATTTTAGAAGTAATATGGTTGATTTTAGGTCTTTGGGTCGAGAGTTCAGAAATGTACAGTATTTCAAGATTTACAGTAAATGATCCCATATATACGGACATGTGTCCTAGGTAAATTGCTCATTCAATCTCAGTTTGCTGTGCTGTTAAGCGTTTAAGAACACTGATCCTTTCTCCTAACATGTGATTCTCATTTATTGGTCATTAACTGCCATTACGTGGAAGTAATCTTTACTTTATTTAACCATTATTCCTATAGAAAACCAAAAGGAAAAAAAGAACAGTCAATGCAAGGGAACATTTTTGTTTAAACTGAAGTTTTAACATCTATACAGTATATGTGAGCTACAGTATATAGAAATCTTCCCCTAACTTGCAACTTCCAAGCACAGGCTTGAATTTAAATGAACATTCATCTTTTAGTAATATAAAGCAGCAGTGAAGGCCTGCAGAGCTTTGGCACAGTTTGTTCATTGAAGAATAACACAAAATCTATAGTATATGCGTTAATGGGTAAATTGGATGTCTGCTGGAAGGATAACAAGATTCAAACACCTTGACCTGTGCTCTGCAGCCCAATGTTAGGACATGGCCATAAATGTTGATAAGAACGCACCTCTATAACTTTTTTCTTTTGAAAAGATGCAATAAAAATCCCAAAAAACCCTGATGCAGAAAAACAAAGATAAAGAATGAGAAAGATCAACTCTCATAATTAGAACCATGGCTAGTTAAAATTTTGTGTAATGAGATTTCTGAATTAATTACAGTGTAATAAATTGCAGCACATCCATAGCATCAAAATGAGTTTGTAAGTTCTGCATGTGCTTATGTGGGTTTCCTCTGTGCACACGTTACAACCATAAAGACATAAGATAGATTGTGCATGTGAGGTAACTTGCTTAAATTGTAAGCTCATTTTGGGCAGGGCATGCTGTGCATGGATTAAAGGGCAAACTCTTAACTTAAGTTGTAGTTACTGATTAAGAACCCCTAGAAACACAATTTCCCACTATACTTATCTTAAAAAAAATAGTAAAAGCTTCTAAACTAATTCTTCAAGGTCCCAGGGGGGTGGCTGTATCATTTGAACATAGATGCCATTTATGGTTTACTGCAAGTTATAACGCCAGCATTCTGGAAAATTACATTGGCAACAGGGACAAAAGGAGTAACTTAGCACTGATTTGGGAGTTATCGTTCCTTATTTATTAAAGATTTTGGCCAATGCTGTTAAATATTATTGTTGTGTAATCTACCTTCTGTTTTAATAAAGCTCTGTTTATTTATCTTCTGTGAAAGTGTTTATTCTTTTACTTGAATCCTTTTTTAATGTTAGGAATTCTGTTGTGGAAAATGTGATCCTTTCTGTGCTCTTTTCTCACAATTGTTCATTTGTGAACTGTGGGAAATATATAAGGGACATATATAACCTGCACTGGGAAATAAAGATGACCAACTACTGTCATAACCTCGTATAGATATAGATTTTTCCATGAGACAAACACATGTGGTAGTACTTTGCACTTCACCAGCATATTTCAGGGCAGAAATGTATGTAATACACAGTTTTTTAATTTGTCTATTGTGATAATTAGAACGGGATGAACCCAGTGTTTTTGTGTTGACCGCGAATTTGTAAAATTCCGGTAAATTTACAACCAAAATCGCGGTGGTGATTTTTCTCATCAAAACTGGAAATCTTGAAATCACAGTTTGGTCACAAAAATTTACAGGGCTATTCAATAAAAGTTCTTATCGTTAAAAATGGTGCTAATTTTGCCCCAACCAATCAAATATTATCTTTCAAATGTTAAAGAAGAATTGGTTGGGGCAAAATTAGCACCATTTTTAACGATAAGAACTTTTATTGAATCTCCCCATTAATGCGCAAGGTGGACATTTCATTTTTTTTATGGTCAGTATTGATTTATAGTAACATACAGGGCTATGTACTGAGTGGCGGTTTCACTCTCGACTCTCCACTAGGCAATGCACTGAGCCGATAGCATCTCTCAGTGCATAACGAATGGGGTTTGCCCATTCCAAAACTTTAACACCAGCTATCTGCTGGCATTAAAGTTTCTGTCTTAAAGAACCATTATCTGCTCGACTCCAAATTGCAGTCAGAAAGCATCCCTGGATCAACAAGAACTATGAGGGAAATGCACGAGAGTTGCTATCAGCTTTCCATTGCACTCGCACTGACAATGTTATTTGCAGTGTTAAAATAGAGTGCTGCCATCGTCATATAACATCAATAGCGACTGATATATCTCCGGTTAGCGTCACAACTCAGGAGTGGTGCGCTTCTTGGTGCATTGCCCTGTATATGTTTTCATACAAGTAATTTTCAATAATTTTTAGTTTTAGAAACTTATCCAGCCCACTTTTAAAGCTATTTAATGAACTTGCCATTACCACATCTGCTGGAAGACAGTCCCACAGTTTAACCGTTCTCACTGTAAAGATGTTTTGACAGTGATATTTAATTGTTAAATGTGATGTGAAGAGATATATTTGCATTAATCTATGCAGAGAATAACACAACATACTAAAGGTGCAAACTACAAATAGTAACAAATAAAGCACCATCAAGAAATTCTGAGAATGTGCATGTTACATTGATTTTTCCCCCATATGTTTGCATTGGACCAATCTCTGCTATAGGACTTCCCTTCACTGCTGGAAATGTTATTTTTTTCACTGTTTGCCAGGAAACTTCACAGCTCTGAGTTAAAAATCATAATATTAACATTTCCAGCTTCTCAGATCTAGATCAAAAATGAAAACTTTCTATGCAGTATGTATAGTTTTTTTTAAAATTCTCTTCATTGAAAATGTTTGCTTTGGATAACTCCCTACCTCTTGTAGACGGATGGTTCAGATTCACAATATTCTTTTTCTACAACTTAAATAGGCTTATGTTTAAGAAACAGGATGAAACACCTCTAACCCTTAAAAAAGAGCAGGCAAAGTTGGATACTAAAGGCAAGTCATATGGCACTTTTATTGTCGCTAAAAATATACCTAAAATCATTTTTATTGCCACGTTGTTTAAAGAGTTCTCTTCTAAGGAAAGTAAAATGTTAATCAGATGCCAGTTCATTATTCTAGGGAAACATTCTAAGGCTTAAAATATACTGTATTCATTACCTTAAAATGCAATACACTAAAATAGCAACAATTATTTTATACTGCCAATAGCGTAATACAATGCCAACTATTACGCTTCCTCAAAGGGAAAAAAGTAAAGTCTTTGGAGTGACAGGAATACTATCTAATTTTATTTAGAGGCGGGGTTTGGGGCGGGGCATGGATTTTCAGTGCCATTGAGAACATCTACATTGATAACACTGCACATTTAAATAAAATGTAAACCTGAGGTCATCCTATACTGTATGTTATTGTCACTGTACATTGACATCCAATAAAATTAATCCATTTATTAGAAAGCAAGAGGTACCCTGTGTGGTTCAATGTGTGGGTTAAAGTGACTGCTGTGCTGTGGGAGGGAGGGTACAAAGTCCTATCAATAGTTCCATATGAATTACCAGATTGTAATATTCTATATTGTTTTTGTAAAGTCCTGTTTATTTGTGCAGTCATTATTGTTTATAGAAACACTTCTAATATATATTTCCCTTTCCCTCTACAGTCATAACATTGTATAACTCGGTTATATAGTGTATAAATGTCCATTGACAGGACAGGTGAGTACACACGGTACCAGTCCTTCAAAGATGACAGACAGAATCTTACAGATTTTTTTAAAGAATTATTATTATTATTATTATTATGGATTTATATAGCGCCAACATCTTCCGTGGCGCTTTACAATTACATAGTCATACAATACATACAGAGTAATACATGTTATACAAAGTCATATATATTACATACAGAAGTATTACATAATATAAGTAAACAGAGTAAGGAGTTTCTTACAGCAATACCATGATACAATAAGAGAGAGGACCCTGCCTAAAGAGCTTACAGTCCAGAGGATATGGGGTGAGACATAAGGTTGCAGGAGTTGGTAGGCTATTAATAGATTGGCAGTGGAGTGTGAAAGGCAGGTTGGATCATATTGGGTAGTAAGATGGGTAATGTTTAGGCCAGGTTATATGCTAGCCTAAAGAGATGGGTTTTAAGGTTAGGTTTGAAGGTATTAAGGGATGGTGAATGACGGACAGATGGAGGAAGGGAGTTCCAGAGCAGAGGGGCAGCACAAGCAAAGTCCTGAATACGGGCATGGGAAGAGGTGATAAGAGTGGATGGAGGATGAGATTGTTTGCGGAGCAGAGGTTACGTCTGGGACGGTGTCGGTGGATCAGCTCTGAGATATATGAAGGGGCTGTGTTGGATAGTGCTTTATAGGATAGGGTAAGCAGCTTGAACCGGATTACAGTATTCTCTCTCTATAGTATAAGGAGATCACTTGTGACTGCCATACACCAAAGGATTGTGGCCGACTCCCTATACTTTAGGGGCCCAACCGTGATGGAGGAAATTTTTTGCCGACAACGAACATTTGGTCATTTCAGACATACACACATTACCAAAAAAGGGGCGATCCTATTGGTAACAACGGGATTGGCCCTTTATCAGGTAATGTCTGTACCTAGCTTAAGGCTTAGCTAATCAGTGAAGATCTAATAAGGACCAGTATCTCAAATTTGTAATTATTGATTCCATCATTGGTGTATAGAATAAATTAACCATGTAAAAGGTTGTGGAGGAATGTACTAAATTTGTGAAAAAGTTGGGAAAATGCTTAAGCCTTGTAAACACATTAGATTCTGTCAGACGAAGCTGCTGACACACATTTAACCTTTGTGTGTGGTAGCTACCATGCACATTGTTTTTATGCATTCTGCCAAACCAATGAAAGACACTGATGTGAGCCGTCACACATTTAAGATTGCTGGGTAAAGCAGTCGGCCATCAACCCTTCCTTCGCCACTCCTGGATCATGTGGGTTCAAGGCTTTTTTAAATTTTTGTATCTTTATAGGTTAATGTAATAGTTTTTGTTTCTGTTTTATCAATACCTTTGTCTTAGCCTTGTTACATTATCTGAGCTGCTGATTTGTCCAACTGCTGTCAATCTACTGCATACTGTATACTGCATTTCAGTGCCATAGCTGTAACAGTTGTTTAGAAACATGAACCAAGAGTTTATGAGAATTGGGAGTAATATTGAAAAAATGGCTGCACACATTTAGATTAACCCATTTATTGCAATAACACCACAGGATAACTTTAGAATGATTCTCCAAGCTTAAACTTTCTCCTAATATGTAGCCCGAGATCAAAACAATGTATCACTTTGTGGTACCTACACAACAATACTGCAGTATAAAGACATGAAGACCCCAGATAAGGCAGTCTAGTCATTTTCTCTTATTTACCCTAATAGATTGCATTAATCCATTACTTAATTTAAGTGGCTTTATGACAATATCAAAGGGTTGAAATAGTTTTTAACTTACCGCTTCAATTGAAACTTTAAGATAAACTTCCATATGCCTATTAACGTCTCTAATCATACTTATAATAAACTCTTAAAGGGTATCTCCACTCATAATTTCAAGGTTTAGGCATCTAGTTCTATTGAAGAACGGAAGGTAAGGCACAGCTACTTTACCTCCCATTCTTCAATAGAACTAGATGCCTAAACCTTGAAATTATGAGTGGAGATGATAAAGCTATCTAACCTATACACATGTACCGGATCCCTTGTACTCTGTGTCAGAACGCTTTCCCTGGGTGCTACTGTGTAGTCATACGGATAATAGAGGTAATTAGCCAGAGTACTCCAAGGATTTAAATCAAACATTTTTTTTGTTTTATTACAGTAGGTCCCGATCACCTACGTATTTCGGCCATCTTGGATATATTTATTATGTATGTATATATACATTACAGTCATAAATAGACAGTACTTAAAGGGACTTTCCATCCAGGTAGAAACACACCTTAATTATAATAAAGGCATGTTTTTACCTTTCTACCTGGATGTGAAGTCCCTTTGAGTGCTCTCTATTTATGACTGTTATGTGGATACATTGGGAGTAGCACCAGGGCATTATTCTCTTTTATGTGGAGTTTCTATGTATACATATACACGCACAATAGAAGGATTGTGGAAGCACTCCTTAGGCTAAATTACAAGTACATTTTGTGGAAGTGCTACTGATCTGGTCAAACATTTATACAAACTAAGAAAAGATAATCAATGCACATTCCTGGGCCCCATACAATATCACATTATCTGCTTACATATATTATAAACAAGGATTGCTTATGATAAAGGACCCAGGTGGTCCGAAACGCGTAAAGCGGATCGTGGATCAACAAAAACTATTTGAAAAGATACCGAGATCTATGTGCTTGGTCAGTGCGATAGCCTTATATCACTGTTTGTTTGAAGTGACAGGTCTTGCGACAAGCAAGGGCATCAGCACCCAGGCCATCAGCGACTGGTGGTGAGTTGTTTATCTGCATTCCTGGCTATGCTTTGTTTATTACGGCAGCGGCTTCTTTGTGTGTGTGACCCTGCAGTTCCTGAGGCGAGGGTTCGGACTTGACTCTACTGATCTTATTTGTAGAAGTCAGCATTTAGATCATGTCAGACAAATTTACTTGGTTTTTATGAAGAAGTGAGTAAGAATTTAGATACAGGCACAGCAGTGGATGTGGTATACTTGGATTTTGCTAAAACTTTTGCTAGTGTGCCACATCAGCGACTTTATACTAATTTGGCTATTTATACTAATGTATAAACTGAGGACTGTTGGCCTTGAAAAAAACATTTGTACATGGATAGAGAATTGGCAATTGGTAAAGTGGAACTACATCAATGTGGGTTAAGTCCAGTGCCTCAGGGTTCTGTATTGGGGCCGCTTCTTTTTAATCTGTTTATAAATGACTTAGAAGGGGGCATTGAGCAAGGTCTCTGTGTTTGTGTTGGATTTCCCCTTTTATGCATCAACCTTTTTTTATTACTGGATTAAAAAAAAAAAAAAACGAACAAGCCCTTAATATTCCTTACCAGCATTTTGTAAAAGGCAAAGAATGTTTTTTCTATAAAGCTATACTTGTCCTTCTAAAAGATAAATTCTTAATGGCTAGCGCTGCTTAACATTCTTCACTGCAACTAAGCCTGTTATCTACTTGTAATCTTCTTCAACAGAGGTTCCTCTAGCACAGACATATGTAATACCGACTACCCGTAAAACAGATACATACCTATTGACGGTTCAAATGTTTATCTTTTGGCTTTCTTCCCAATGTCCTAACTTCTTTTGAAAGCCCTAAAATGTATTGTTTGTTGTTCATGACCTACATATTATAAATGCAGTATGTTTTCTTGTTTCATTGTGTCCCAGTGTCTGTGTCTTATTTTATAAACTAAGATGTTGATATACCGTATAAGTGACAACTTGCCTTATTCTCATCTCAACATCTAATTTACTTTGATTTAATATCTATTTTTTTTTTATTTACTGACTTTGATTTTCTTTTTTCTCATAGAGCAACATCAGCAGCCAGATGGCTTTAGTCCAGCCATGTCATAAACACCCGTTGTATGTTAAAAAATCCTTGGCTCTTCCTTAGGAGTATTGAATGCCTTCTGCCTGGAAGGACCCATTATCTGCACTAGAACAATAATTATTTTGTTCTGTTTACCCATATGGTTTTCTTATTATTGGAGTCAAGTAGTTAACCATTGCCCTTTCATGCACAGTTTAAATTTCATGGTGTTTGTTGACCTCTTTCATCCTTTAACCCTGACATTATCAAACATAGCTACTGTCCAGTATAAAGTCCAGACCTTCTTCTTAAATCTTTATCAAACTGACTAGAAAAACAAAGTATCTACTGTAGCTTTTTTAAAGTGCATGCCTCCTTAATTCAACAAGATACCATACCAGGAGAACAATGAACGGGATTAAATACACTACCCTCATACTATACATACAATATTATTGTGTGCCTTCAGAGATCCAGTTACTCCTTTAATGTTTAAACAGATGTTCATAAAGAACACTTTAAATATCTTCAGGCTACACACAGGTCTAGATCATTATGACAACATTTGCAAGTTATTCATCACAGAATGAATACCGTATCTTTCCAGATTGGCAGCCAGGGACACAGGAACGTAACACATTGGCTCCTAAGTAAGTGATCTTCAGTGTGTAACTTCATAAGCAAATCAGAGTATTTATGAAAATGACCGTATCCCTATTTTGGACAGCTACCTTCAACTGGTATAACATGCATAACCCCTGTATTTTCTTAACAATGATATGTCATCAATGGCCTTACTATATTTGTGTTTAACGCATAGGTAACCCATAAAATTGCCCTTTTTGTTTTTGTATTTTCTGTCTCGGTAAGCCAAGGAGGCTAAGTCATGTAGTTTCCTTTTCATGCAGTGTTGTATAGATTGTTTGTCCTTTTCTTTGTGGTAGAATGGAATAGTTCTTGTGCCAAAGTACCAATTATTCGCTTAATAAAATTGTTAATTAATTCTTCGATGTGAAGCGTTAAGCATCAAATTTTCCACACTAATGTAAATTACACAAAAAGTTTTCATCTTCATTTGTTTATGTTATGTTTTTTTCAATACAGGGATCTTTCTTTAATATAAAATTAAGGTCAAATTCTACAGTGTTTTCTTTAAATGATTTAAAAGACCACTTTTAACAAGTCCAAACGGGCTTGGACTTATCGAACTATCTTGGAGCCGGATTTCTCAGACTTTCGATCTTTCTGACTTTAGATAATTATCGAACGTACGCCATGCCTGTTTTGAGAATTATCGAATTTACGAGATGTTCGCTAACCCTTGAATGTATCGTTCACTAAACATTGAAAGTATCGTTAGTTTTCGCTAACCCTCGAAAGTATAGTTCGATTTCAGTAACTCTCGAATTTATGGTTCTATTTTGCCTGCTCGTGTTTAGGAAGTGTTTAAACAAGTTTTGGTGAAGTTTTGGTGATAGTGACAGGTTCCCCAGACCATTTCCCAGGTGCCACAGCCATTTACAGTAAGTTACCATTGTTAGTTTAGCTGTGAATCATCCAGACTTTTCGAACTATCACTCCCCCATTGACTTTAATGGGTCCAAATTCAAACTTTTGAACTTTTGAAAATGAAAAGTTTGAAAATGGACCGAACTTTATGAAGTTCAGCCATCTGTAATTATAAACAGCAAAAATTCTAACATGTGTGTACAATGCAAACATTCATGTATTTGCTTGTTATTTCCTTTAAGAGTTTTGTTTTTATTTACTTGCGACAATAATATAATAAAAGAAATAATAAAGTGAAGGAGAAAAATTAAATCAATACAACAGATACAATAGTATATTTTATATAATATAGTATTTGAGGATAAATAGACATACGACCATCCAGTTCAACTTACTCAGCAATACCCACATTTCCTGCCTAACAGTTGATCCAGGCTAAAAAAAACCCATCAGAAATATGAATGGGAAAAAAATCCCTTCCTGACTCCAAGTGGCAATGTGAAATTTCCCTGGATCAACTCTACTTTATGTATCAATACCAATAACTTGCAACATTCCTTGTTTGCAGAAACTCATCCAGCTTTTTTTTAAAAACTATCCAATGAACCTGCCATCACCACATCCAATGGAAGACATGTGGTATATTGTTTGTAGTGCACACATGGGTGGGTGTCTCATATCCTTCTTTATTTAATGCATTTTAATGTTGAGTGGAACAGCTGTTGCAACTGCCAAAGTTCCTGCAACTTTTCCCAGCTGGATCATGCAAGAGGTGTCAAAACATCACAAGGTAAGTTTGTCGTACATGGGCATTTTTATATAAACTGAGATAGCATGATCAGAGTATATCTACATTGCATTCAAGAGCAGGATCTGGGTATTAAGATCTGCTACCCTATTATCCCTACAGACCAATGCTGGGAGTGTAAATCTTCTATCTGAAGTAGACAATCATGGCATTATTACACAGCTTCACATGAGCACCCTTGTTTGTTGCATATGTTCATCAATTTACCAAGTAAAGGACATGTACAGGCAAAAAATAACTTTAGCTATAAATGATCTTCAAATATGGCCCTGAAGGGACTTACCTGACCCAGTCTCTTGCCGCCTAGGTGCCGCCCATTCTCCTGTTTTGAGCTTGTTTTGAGCAAAAACAGGAGCAGTGGGCTTCTTTGCTGACAGCCGCTCTACTTCCATGTCGCAGCTGTCAGGCAACTGGGCATAATGTCATGTGGCACCTTTACTGACAGCCGCAACCAATATAACAAGTTATATTTGCCTGGACATGCTATTTAACATTAAATAACTATTTTTAAACCACTAAACATTAATCTGATTGTCTGAACACCATACATGCTCCTGGATTTTATTCTTCTCTTAAAACCCCTATAATCAGTAAGCCCCTGACCATCCACAAGAATGATACTCCTCTCTCTGTATTAAGAGTTGCTTTCTGTTAATAGAATTGTGTCAAGGCAGAAAATTGTATTGTGTATGATGGCTTTGGTTTCCAAAGCAGCATTTTCAGTGAAAGACTTATCACTCCAGATGCAGAAATTATAATATGTGACCCATCGATCTTTGACTGCCTGCCAGCACACTTTCTGCAACATTTAAGAGAATCAGCAGAGAAAAGACAGCAGAGGGGGGGAGGGGGAGATGTGTAAGCAGAGCAGTGTCCATGGTGAGGCTGTGCAGAACTTTTAAGTGTGGCAGACACTACAAGAAGGCAGTGAGTAAAGAAGGGTGAGGGGAAATAAGAGCACTCACTAAACATTAATAATTTAATGACAAAGCAACTGTGCTTGCTTTGTCATTAAATTATTAATGTTTAGTGAGTGCCATTATTTTACTTCTCTGATATTGTACTTTCAAATAATGTAAAGTTGTTTGAGTGAGTATAGTGACACTTTAAACGTACAGTATATATAGAGAATAATTTAAATAGAGGTTTGCCATTTAAGTCCGTTATTGTTCAGTATTTCGCTCCTATTGTAGTGAAAAATTAAAGATAAAGAAGAAAAAGTTAACAATTCAAAAAAATGTACAAAGTACATTGTTTTTCTTCAAAACTCCACACCAAAGAAATCACTCAATAAAAGGAGAGTCCAGCCCAGTTTGTATATTAAAGACTGCCAAATAATGAGCGTGTACAAATTTCCTTGCCTAGTTCCAGCCAGCCTCCTAATGAAATAGCACATAATATATCAATTTTAGTTTTTTTTTTAACAATGTACAAAGTATAGTTTAATGTCCTGAAACAAACTACAATGCACAAAATAAATATTTTACCCTAACCTTTCCAAAATCTCCATTTAGTAAAGTTATTTACCATTATAATTGAGAAGATATCCACAGTTCCTGTGGTCCTTATCAGGTCCCCGGATTGTAGAGGGGACTGGGAATTGTGACTGGGAAGGGACGGGACATCCAGTAACATCATTTCTTCATCTCCATGTTAGACTGGCCAGCACACAACAATTCGAGGGTCCAACCCCCTTCCTCAGGTTGGACCCCCCTCACCTGAGGAATGGGGTTGGACCCCCCGAAATGTTGTGTATCTGGCTTATGTTGAGCACCCAATAAATGAAAGTTTGCAATTAACTTTTACTTGAGTGTGCCTCCCTGCATATTCTATATTGATTTGATACTTACCTGACGTGGCACAGGCCTCAGGGGGTGCACCTCGACATCTACCTGTTGGGATTCCACAAAGCTGTTGATAATTAGACTGGCCAGCAGCTGCAAACACAGCTTACTAAAAACTCTTCACTTTTTGACTGATTAAATTAAGCTGCCTGGTTTTCTCCAAAAGCTAAGATTATCTTTCAACAGTAAACTTTGCCAAAATCTCATCAAGGTGCTTAGTCAACTATTAACTTCAAAGTTTAAGAAATAAGAAATATAACACATACATACATTGTGTGTGAAACCTGACTACTGTATTTACTAACCTGCCACCAAAAAAGAATCTTCCCAATGACCATGTCCCTCCACCTGTGTGCATTAGAAGTAAGGGGGAGGGTTTGGGAACATACAGGGAGGTTCAATTAAAGTTCTTATCGTTAAAAATTGTGCTAATTTTGCCCCAACCAATAAGATGTTATTTAACATTTGAAAGCTAACATCTGAATGGTGGGGGCAAAATTAGCACCATTTTTAAGGATAAGCAGGATTATTCAATAACAGTTCTTATCGTTTAAAATGGTGCTAATTTTGCCCCAACCAATCAGATGTAAGCTTTTAAATGTTAAATAAGATCTGATTGGTTGGGGCAAAATTAGCACCATTTTAAATTATAAGAACTTTTATTGAATAACCCTGAAGAACTTTTATTGAAGAACCCTGAAAGTACTTTTACTGCCCTTAATGAATGGATTCATTTAGATATTTCACATTTTCAGTGAACAATTAACATATACCTATTTATATATGCTAGGGAATGTCAGCTTTCAGAACATTCTAGTTCCTTTTTCAAGCTGAATACCTGCTTGAAAAAAGAACTAAAATGTTCTGAAAGCTTGCTATGAATATCTTAGTTAGCCAATAAAGCCTTTATACCACTTTTGTTATTTTTTTTTTATTTCAAAAGGGTTACCCCATAATTAATTATTTTAATAAATCCTAATCCGGCCTTTATTTCCCTCAATTATCTTTCATTAATTTTGAGAAATATCCCACGCTATACACAATGTTAGATCTTGTGTCAAGCAGTAATCACACTTTTTTTAATATAATGACAGAACTTTTTTTATCATGTAAATTTTTAGGGGACTAAGAATTTGGAGTTTATTACAGTTAATGTGGTGTTCTTAGATTTTACAATGGTATTATCATACATACTGTACAAATAATATTGTATAACATAGAGCAGTGAAGTCAAACTTTGGTGTGCCAACACCTGGGGTGCCAAGGTTTGACATCATTGATATGTTTTTTCAAAATACATTTTTAATTTAAGATACATTTCATTAAAGTGCATGTCCTCCCCTTAATACAAATATTTTCTGTAGTGTAGGGCTCCCTCCCCCAGCCCCAACCACTCTATTATTTTGTAAAAAACTGCCCCGATCATTACTTACCTTACCTCTTTCCTGCGGCGTTCCGTCCCAGCCCTCTGCTTGCATGCATGAGAGGCAGTCCTGTTTGCAGTAAACAGGATATAGTTCTAGATTAGGTTTTGTTCAATCAGTTTAGAGATGCATTAGAATTGTTAAGTTTAAAGGTTTTAATTTAAAGGACAATTATTAAAACACTGAAAGTACACAGGGTGAGTACCTGTACCACTAGGTCTTTACCCCTGAGTTTGCTGTACTTAAATGAAGCCAGCAAAGTTGGTCTTGATTTGAAGAAGCATGTCTTCCCAATAAAGCAGTCCGGGCTAGGAATGGGGATGGGGGAAGCAGGATACCATAATTATACTTTAAAGGGTATCTATACTTCCAAAAATCAAATTTTCAAAAATCATACCTTTAGATAGTGTAATGGTCCACTACTGCAACACATTTTTTCAGATTTGAAATCCAAGCAGTAGATTCTCAGAAATCTTCATTTTAAATAACAGCATGTACAGGGAAAGACCTGTCACTTAAACCAGGTATGCTAATTTGTGTCCCTCCAGTGATCTCTTACTAGGATCTCGCAAAACATGTAAAATCATTTATTAATACAACCCCAAATATAATGAGCTGATTAATCATATTGGTCTCCTGTCTGTCTATCTATCGATCTGTCTGTCAGATCTATCTATATATCTGTCTATCTATCGCTGTCTGTCTATTATATATCAATTTATATATCTGTCTTTCCATTATCTATCTATCTATCTGCCTATCTGTGTCTGTCTATCTATCTGTCTCAATCTCTATCTATCTATCTATCTATATATCTATCTATCTATCTATCTATCTATCGGAGAAGTGTCTCACACAGCAGCAGCCCCTCCCGCATCCACTCTCACAACATGTACTTAGAAAGGGAGAGGGAGAAGTGTCTAACAGCAGCAGCCACACCCACTCTCAGCAGTGTCAGGAAGATATGTTAATGAGCTGTATAGTGTTGGGCTGAATAGGATCTTTATTGTAAATGAATATACCCAGTGTCGGCTGCATTACAATTGGGCAGTTACTAAGGGAGGTGGGGGCCAGATTGGAGCTGTTACGAAACATTGAAAATTCACTAACAAAGCAGGCACAGACACACATGTAAGTACCATCATTGTACTACACTAACATTTTACATTCAGATTATACAAAGTTGTTTCAGTGAGTACAGTGACCTTTTAATGAACTTGTTTTTTTCAGGTTTTTCTAATGTTACACTTGACCAATAAGACAATTTTAAGTGAGTTCCACTGGAGACATCAAAAGTTCTGAGAGTAATGCAGAGAAAGCTGCTAACATTCTGCACTGCTATAATATTCCCCACGCAATCAAGCAATCATGGCTGTGTGTCCATTGCACTAGCTTATGCTTAAGCCCAGTGAAGTTATTAATAGAAAATTGGCAAATCTGTTGTGGAATGATTGCCACATTGACTAACACACGCAGGCACCTTGTTCGCCAACAAATATTTTGAGCAGAAAACGTGTAAGATGAGAGGGAAGTAAAGACTGGCTGTGAAATTCAGAAACCTTTTTCTAGTGTTTATAATGGTTGAAATTAGAGATGGTCGAACTATTGAAAGTTCGGTCCGTTTTCGAACTTTCGAACTATTGTAAAAGTTCGAAAGTTCGAAAACAGACCCATTAAAGTCTATGGGAGGCAAATAGTTCGAAAAGTTCGAGTCAAATACAACTAAAATATTAATGGTAACTTAATGTAAATGGCTGTGGGACCTGGGAAATGGTCTGGGGAGCATGTTCCAATATCCAGGACTTTCGTAAAATCGATTTTACTCTCACGCGCACTACTTTCGAGCTTTCGCGTTTGAACATTCGAGGTAACATGGACATTTTACTCGCAGATTCGATGCTCGCGTATAGGCTGTAATGGAGACTTTACTCGCAGATTCGATGTTCGCGCCTAGATACCATGTACATTTTACTCGCGGATTTTAACGTTCGAACATTCGATAAATCATCGAAAGTCCGGGAAATATCGAAAGTCCGCGTCCAAGATAGTTCGAGAAGTCCGGGTCCGTTCGAACTCGAACAGTTCGGCTCGAACTCAGGTTCGAGTTCGAGTTCTATGCCATCCCTAGTTGAAATATATTTATTGTATTTTACAGAGGTTATTAAGGGCAGTATATATAAGGGATTGATATCCCAATATCGATCTTTTTACTGCTGAGGGTGATAATAAAATACTGCAAGGTTTTGGTATTTTACAGTAATGTACAACATAGTCATAACTACCAACAATTATGGTATCCTGCAATTACAATAAAGAAGTATCTTAAAATGTTATTCCTTTATTTGCAAAGCCAGTCACTTTCAATGGGAGTGTTAACCTTCATAAATGTCACTCTGATGAAACTTACACTAGTTATTTTATTAGTGTAGTCTAGTGTATTATTAAATGTCTGTAATATCCTGGGAATTGTCTCACGGTCTGTGTAGTACATGTGCCAGAATAGGGTGATGACTCATTGTGTGACATCACGACTGCAAGCTTCTTAAAAGCAATGTGGGTGAGAACAGTGCAAAGAAGGCAGAAGACCACAGTAGCAGATAGAATACTGAGATTGTGGTTGTATGTGTTAGAATCAGTGTTTGAGTTAGCGTACTTCCTATTCTAATTCTGAATAAAACCCCATTGTTATATTTGTTCAAAACCCAAAATAACAAACTGGCACTGGCTTTAACCAGAAAATCTTGTTAACATGCTACCACCCACCCTGTATTTGGTTAATGAATCTAAATATACTCTTGTTAAATGGAAATTAAATCTATATGATAGAGAATTCAATACAAATGTCATTGTTCTCACATGTAATTATAGAGTATATGTAAATGTTTACAAACATAGAAAAGATAATCAATGCACATTCCTAGGCCCCATATAATATCATATTATCTGCACACTGGCATACTTTATAAACAAAGGGGTTTTAGTATACATTACTGTGATCACATGAATGAAAAGCCTTCCAACCACATCAAGGTAACCCCAGTCTGGAAGGTCCTAACGTCTAACAATTTCTTTTACTTCAATTACGATTAGAAAACATTTGCATTTCTCGTTCTTACACACTGGATCCATATAACAGGCTCTCTCCCTCACCCCCCCAGCCCTTTGGCTTTTTAAAATGAGGGAAGAGGCCATCCAGTGCTTTATATTAAAGGCATAGGATCTCCCGTAAAAGGGGCATGTTGGGGGATGCTATTACCACATGGGGGCTTGACCAAGCCTCCCAATAAATACATACAATACAAGAATTATGGAAAACGACGCTATAAGACTTTTTGCACAATTTGACACAGGATGCACAATGTTGCACAATGCTGGCACAAACCTTATTTTCACAATAACTAATCTTGGTGAATAACCCACACTGTGGTGCATGTTTACAAAGGTTCGTTAAACTTTTCGCCTTCTTTAATGCAGCCTTTTTGCCAAATTTAGACTTTTCACTAAAAAGGTCATTACCGCTACATTTCGCTTTTCACTTTTCACCATACATCGCTGTGGTAACCGATCAAGCATACAGTGGTGTGAAAAACTATTTGCCCCCTTCCTGATTTCTTATTCTTTTGCATGTTTGTCACACTTAAATGTTTCTGCTCATCAAAAACCGTTAACTATTAGTCAAAGATAACATAATTGAACACAAAATGCAGTTTTAAATAATGGTTTTTATTATTTAGTGAGAAAAAAAACTCCAAACCTACATGGTCCTGTGTGAAAAAGAAATTGCCCCCTGAACCTAATAACTGGTTGGGCCACCCTTAGCAGCAATAACTGCAATCAAGCATTTGCGATAACTTGCAACGAGTCTTTTACAGCGCTCTGGAGGAATTTTGGCCCACTCGTCTTTGCAGAATTGTTGTAATTCAGCTTTATTTGAGGGTTTTCTAGCACGAACCGCCTTTTTAAGGCCATGCCACAACATCTCAATAGGATTCAGGTCAGGACTTTGACTAGGCCACTCCAAAGTCTTCATTTTGTTTTTCTTCAGCCATTCAGAGGTGGATTTGCTGGTGTGTTTTGGGTCATTGTCCTGCTGCAGCACCCAAGATCGCTTCAGCTTGAGTTGACGAACAGATGGCCGGACATTCTCCTTCAGGATTTTTTGGTAGACAGTAGAATTCATGGTTCCATCTATCACAGCAAGCCTTCCAGGTCCTGAAGCAGCAAAACAACCCCAGACCCTCACACTACCACCACCATATTTTACTGTTGGTATGATGTTCTTTTGCTGAAATGCTGTGTTACTTCTACGCCAGATGTAACGGACACGCACCTTCCAAAAAGTTCAACTTTTGTCTCGTCGGTCCACAAGGTATTTTCCCAAAAGTCTTGGCAATCATTGAGATGTTTTTTAGCAAAATTGAGACGAGCCTTAATGTTCTTTTTGCTTAAAAGTGGTTTGCGCCTTGGATATCTGCCATGCAGGCCGTTTTTGCCCAGTCTCTTTCTTATGGTGGAGTTATGAACACTGACCTTAATTGAGGCAAGTGAGGCCTGCAGGTCTTTAGATGTTGTCCTGGGGTCTTTTGTGGCCTCTCGGATGAGTTTTCTCTGCGCTCTTGGGGTAATTTTGGTCGGCCGGTCACTCCTGGGAAGGTTCATCACTGTTCCATGTTTTTGCCATTTGTGGATAATGGCTCCCACTGTGGTTAGCTGGAGTCCCAAAGCTTTAGAAATGGCTTTGTAAACTTTACCAGACTGATAGATCTCAAATTAAGTTATTTTTTAACTTATTTTATAAGGGGGGCAATCACTTTTTCACACAGGGCCATGTAGGTTTGGAGTTTTATTTCTCACTAAATAATAAAAACCATCATTTAAAACTGCATTTTGTGTTCAATTATGTTATCTTTGACTAATAGTTAACGGTTTTTGATGAGCAGAAACATTTAAGTGTGACAAACATGCAAAAGAATAAGAAATCAGGAAGGGGGCAAATAGTTTTTCACACCACTGTATTTATAAAAGTGTATTTTTGCATTAAGTTCAGACATTCCAATTCGCCAAGTCTGAGGTGGCAAAAATGCACAAGTGGCCATTTATTTATCCTGCCAATGGGTCTATGGAAGGTGTCAGTACATTGTGTTTCTCAATACTAATAAGTACTCAGGGGGGTGTTAGACTATTTTCCAGCATTTACTGTAATACGATTTGAGATTTCACTTTTTTAAGGTTAATTTTTCGCTTTTTAAAGATCTTTTTTTTAAAGAATCCGATTTTCTTTATTTACCAATAAAGTTAAATGGGGGTCTGAGGGACATATTTATAAAGGGGCATTATTTTTGCTTTTTTCCCATCAGCCTTTAAACTTTCAACTTTTCCTTTCATCAAAGTTATTAAAAAAGCAAATTTTCATCAAAAACGAAAATTATGTAGCAAAAAGCACTAATAATGCTGAAAAAGCTCAGCACATGATGGTAAATAGGTAATACTCCCTGGTGGTATTAAATTGGTTAATACACACTGAACACCTATCTTTGTTATTTAAAAATAGCCTAACACATTTGGTGTTTTTTTCAGCCAAAGATAATAAATAGTGTAAAACGCAAAAGGTGAATTTTCTCTATTTTATTAATAGGACATTTCTTAGTATTGTTTATTTTCAGCAAACTGCAGCTAATTATCAAACCAGTTACATTAATATGGGAACAGGGGCAAAAAGGCGAAAATTCCCCTATTTATAAAATAGTTTTAAATTAAAAAAGTGACAAAAATAGCTCTGAAATGACACTAGAGAGCAATCTCTCTTTTCGCAGTAATACCACACTTAACGAAATGAATAAGGCGAAAACTATTGCCACATGTCGCCACAGCGATACTTTTCCACAAAGGAGAAAGCGAAAACGAGCGGTTTTATAAAAAAGTGGAAAATAGCGCTATTTGTCATTGGGATGTTCTGTGAAGATCGATCGTTTATAAATATGCCCCTGTGACTAATTGTGATTCCTAATAAGTTTTAATGCATTTGTAATGCTCAGTGTGATTATTTCATGCACTGGTATTTATTTAGATACTACATAGACTATGATCCTTACATTTTACAGCCATATTTCCTTGTGGTTGAGTTTTGTTACCTTACGCTGCTGTTTTTTTCATCTGCAAACTGTTTTGAGTAAATATGGCTAAAGAATTATTGCTCTCTATGAAAAAGCTAGTTTAACATTTACAGGTGGGTCAGCCAGGATTTGTGTATCTGGCTCAGATAACCACATCCTTTTTCCCCTTATTCAAATGAATTGTGTTCCATGTGCTCCTTGTGAGCCAAGCACACAAATCATGGTTTCTCCATCAGTGTATATGTATGCTTTCAGAACTAAAGATATTTGAGACTGACAGTTTCATGGGGAACAGCCTTTCCTCCCTTCCACAGTTCATAATGCTGACATCATTCTGGTTCCATTGTACGACTATTATGTGAACAGCAGAAACATACAGTTAAAAGAGGAGGGACGTACAGATGACAGTTGATGTCCTGAATAGTCATTCTGTTGTCTTAGAAATTTTTGATCCCCCCTAATAATTCTTCATATTTCACTACAGCTGGAGTACACACATAAGTCCTTTCTTAGTTTATGAATTAGAAAGTTGCATTTTGTCTTTTCTGATACTCGTGCAGCCAGCGCAAAGAGAGAGTTAAAGTCGTGCTAACCAATATTTAATCAGACAGTTAGCACAACTTTAACCCTTAAACATAGCCCAGCACCCCTGGATAAATGAGCCCGTAAGTGTTTACTACTGAAGCTGATAGGCAAGACATGAGTTAAATAGAAAAGTGGTGCCAAACCTCCATCTACCTAAACTACAGCTCGGCTGTTTTACTGCAAGTTTGTTCCCTTTACAGTACAATGGACACATCCCAATGTCAAAGTGTAAGATCATTTATTATGGTCTCTAGTGAAACTCCACTGGCAGTTATTATTACTTTTCAGACATGTTTTAAAAAGATTTGAGGGGAAATGGTGCAAGGAATATCTCTGAAGTTTATAAAGGCTCAGAATATATTTCAAAATAAGTGTGACACATTAACATTAGTTAACGTGGCCTTACCTGCCAGTAAGGAGTCTGGAAAGATCCTGTAGTTTGATAAATAAATAAGCCTCTTTCTCATACAAACCTGAATGGGTCATTTCTATTTACATAACAACATAAACATTTGTAGGTTTCTAACTCTAGTCCTAGTGATATTCATTTTAATAAGGTTATATTAAAGGGAATTTATCATGAATACTTTTATTATTATTATTATTATTGTGGATTTATATAGCGCCAACATCTTCCGTAGCTCTTTACAATTCCATGTTCCAAGAGCTTACAATCTAAGCACATTTATTTGACACATAAACCTATCAGTATGTCTTTATGATTGTGGGGGAAACCGGAGTGTCTGGAGGAAACCCACGCAAGCACGGGAAGAGCATACAAACTCCTTGCAGATGTGTCAAAGGTGGATTCGAACTCAGGACTTCAGCGCTGCAAAGCATCAGTGCTAATCACTGAGTCACTGTGCTGTTTTGCTTTGCCCTGAATTGTATATTTAATATTGGTTGTATGATTTAGTATTCCTACATTTAAAGGGTATCTCCACCCTCAATATCATTTTTTTTATATATTGTTGGCCATCCCTTCCATCCCTTCCCACCCAGCAATAGAGGGATCAGGAGGGAGGGGGGGAAAGGGCTCCCCTGCACTTGCAACTGTCCTCTCAGAGGACAAGGGGGAGGCAGGAACCTTTTAAACTGGAAGACAGCTCCTACTCTTCAGTTTCCTGGACTTTGGACAATACTGCAAGAGAACCATAAGGAGCAGAGAGGATTTTTTAAACACTACACAGAGGGCCCAATAGTGGGTTAAATTTTAGTTTTGGGGGTGGACATGCCCTTTAAATAATATCCCTTTGCAGCCATCCCCTATTAATTTGTGTTTTAGATTCACAGCATGGGACAATCAAAAGGTAGTGGGTTTTTTGGGGGGAATAATTGCTATTTAAATGAAAGAAAAAACACTTTAAATCTGGCTAAACCATGGTACATTGACACAATTAGGTTACAGTGGTAATTTAGGGCAGCTGCAAGAGGGTAATTGTGTTACCTGTCCCTGTAGAATGCTTCTATCAGTAACCCCTAAACACATCTTAGAAAATATATCTTTAACACATTCAGTATGGCGTATACACAAACCATTAAGGCTGGCAGAAATGAGCAATAGCTTTATTATAGTCAGGCTCTTCTTGCAGTTTACTGAAATGTTTAATCTGCACCTTTGCCAGTTTACACACCATGTAGTTTTGGCTCCATATAATCTAATAGACTGCTACTTCTGTGCAAGCCATAACTTAGCTTTGTTTAATAGATAGAGTAGCTTGCCTTGCCAGAACAGGCATAAAGGAGAGGCTCTGTTTTATTCTAGTCAAACTCCACCCACCATCCTGATCCTGTTCTTTGGAAATTATTTTAGAAAAAAGTTCTTAGATGTTTGATAAATGTTTGGTGGTTCTATGAATTAGACTACTTGGCAAATCAAGATTCCTGAACTGTGTAACCTTACTAACATATTAATGGTCCGCAGCAGAGAGAAAAAAGTTTTGTCTTACCTGACTGGGATCCCACGATTCTGCAGGTAAGACGCAACTTTTTTTGTCCTACATTGGGTCCTGATGCCACTGTAGGAATAAATTAAGATTAAGATTAGTGCAAAATTGTAACCATTACTACATTGGTTATGCCGCGATATTTCCAAAAATTATTAGAAGTGGCGCAGCCAGCATGACAGTAGTTCAAAACTGTACTATCGGGTTAGCATGGGTTTTGGAATAATTTGAGGCAGAAACTGCCTATATAGCGTTGACCCCTAAGTATTGGAAGTTGATTAAAGATATATTCCCATCTAGTTCAACATAGTTACCCTAACCATAATGCCAGCCTAATAGCAGATTTAAATAAATACAAAAAAGACAAACAGGGAGATTCATTAAAAGTTCTTATCATTAAAAATGGTGCTAATTTTGTCCCAAACAATCAGATGTTAGCTTTCAAATGTTAAATAAGATCTCATTAGTTGGGGCAAAATTAGCACCATTTTTATTGATAAGAACTTTTTTTTATTGATAATCCTTTTTGATTCAAAATGCCAATCAGAATAATTTTAGATTTACAAGAACATTCAGGGAGATTCAATAAAACTTCTTATCGTTAAAAATAGTGCTAATTTTACCCCAACCAATCAGATGTTAGCTTTTAATGTTAATTAACATCTGATTGGTTGGGGCAAAATTAACACCATTTTAAACGATTAGAACTTTTATTGAATAACCCTGATTTTATGTATAAATACCAGTAAATTTCAGCATTCTTTAATTCTAGAAACTCCGCCCTCTGTACTCAGAAGAGCAGAGCATTGTATCTCTTGTAAAGTTGGTTTATATAACTGAACACTCAATTCACAATAAAGATATCACCATACCATACTCTACAGTACTAATCATCATATACTGTAGGCAGCATATTTACCATCATTCAATTTTATCTCCACTTTGCTGCCCATTTGGACAAACTGGCCAGATTTGCAAGGAACAATTGCACAACTTTTGCAGTTTTCAAAGCTCTGCATAGTTATCAGCAAACACAGAGACCTTGTTTTCATTATCCACGTTTAAATTATTGATAAATAGATCAACCGTCCTTATTACAGAACAATGTGGCACACCACATACACAATTTATCAACCAATTATCTATCCATTTACAAATTCATTTTTTAAGACCAACAAGTAGATAGCTACTTTTATACTGTAGCCATCTATGCTGCACATTATCAAAAGCCTTCTCAAAAGTATATTACATGTTGTGCTCACCATTGTTTTGTTAACTTCCTCTTTAAAACCAAGAAAGCTTGTTTAAAATGATCTACACATAATTTCATGCAGATTACAACTTATAATGTCAGAGACAAAACCCATAATAAGTTACTGTAACGATTTTTTTCAGTGTCTCCCCACCAATAAAGTTAAGCTTAAAGGAATAGTTCACTTGAAAAGTGAACTATTCCTTTAATGTTTTGATTGAAGCCCAGGAGTTTAAGGAGGTATCGGGGAGATTCAATTAAAGTTCTTATCATTAAAAATGGTGCTAATTTTGCCCCAACCAATCAGATCTCATTTAACATTTGAAAGCTAACATCTGATTGGTTGGGGAAAAATTTGCACTTTTATTAAAATAACCCTGTATGTCTTACCTCCCATTTTTCAATCAATATCTCAGAAGCCAGGGACGAAGGTGAGTATACTGTATTTACCTTTTGTGCGATCCTCTGCTGCAGAACGGAAAATTAATGGATTAGAACCAGAAAGCGGTCGGGACTTAACAGTCATTTCTGCAGCGGTGGATTGTGCGGAAGGGTAAATGTACTTGCCTTCATCCTTGGCTCCTAAGATATTGATTGAAGAACAGGAGGTAAGACATACCCCAGCTGCTATCTTCCCCAGTTAATTACATGCATTTGTAATCAGATATTTAATAATAAGTTTTCCGTAAATTATAAGTTTCTCCTTTCTGGCAAAGGTATCTGCCTCCTCCCTCTGCTCAAAGAGATATTTATTAGCTTGTGCCGAGGAGGCATCAGGTGAAACAACAGTGAATCATTGGTTATGATGTCAGTAGTCACAGCCTTAATGACTGCATGGAGTTGGGGGCAGTCAACTGACAATTGACCAGTTTTTTTAGTTTTAAAGGTGTACATTCCCTTCAAGTGCTTAGATAATATAGAGGGCACAAGCAGGTCATCTTGTGGCTACTTGACAGCTTTGACTGTATGGGAAGCACGAGATGTAACTGAGTTAGTACAACTTTAGTATGTAGTACACACTTTGGTAGAAAGGCAACAGAAAAGCCAGAACCCTCCTTGAAAGGATTTCTCTAGAATGCTACCAAATATATTTCTACTCCTTTACATTTCAGATTTAGTTCTCTATTAAAAGCATTTCCCCTAGTTTTGTTTATTGGTTCTCATCTGATCAGTACAAGTAAGTAGCACGTTGCTACTGTGCTGGGTGACATTGGTTGGCATGTTGAACACATTTTTTTAAAAATGTTTAATAAATCTTTTCATTCTCTTGTTTTTTTAAAAGCAAAAGTCAGATTTAGATCCCAGATCAGCACAAAAGGCTCATACGATTCTGATTATCACCCCTAGGAGAACTTGCAGTACATAAAGGGCTCTGCAGGACTTCTAACTACACTGGATGGCATGCTAATATGGTTTGTTATGAAGACATTCATCTGGGTCTGTTTCCTATAAGGAGCAAATCTTTTCAAGGACTTGGAATTAACAATTGTGTCCTTTCTCTCCAGAATTCACACTCACGTCATTTTGTTATTATTTTAGAAGTAATATGGTTGATTTTAGGTCTTTGGGTCGAGAGTTCAGAAATGTACAGTATTTCAAGATTTACAGTAAATGATCCCATATATACGGACATGTGTCCTAGGTAAATTGCTCATTCAATCTCAGTTTGCTGTGCTGTTAAGCGTTTAAGAACACTGATCCTTTCTCCTAACATGTGATTCTCATTTATTGGTCATTAACTGCCATTACGTGGAAGTAATCTTTACTTTATTTAACCATTATTCCTATAGAAAACCAAAAGGAAAAAAAGAACAGTCAATGCAAGGGAACATTTTTGTTTAAACTGAAGTTTTAACATCTATACAGTATATGTGAGCTACAGTATATAGAAATCTTCCCCTAACTTGCAACTTCCAAGCACAGGCTTGAATTTAAATGAACATTCATCTTTTAGTAATATAAAGCAGCAGTGAAGGCCTGCAGAGCTTTGGCACAGTTTGTTCATTGAAGAATAACACAAAATCTATAGTATATGCGTTAATGGGTAAATTGGATGTCTGCTGGAAGGATAACAAGATTCAAACACCTTGACCTGTGCTCTGCAGCCCAATGTTAGGACATGGCCATAAATGTTGATAAGAACGCACCTCTATAACTTTTTTCTTTTGAAAAGATGCAATAAAAATCCCAAAAAACCCTGATGCAGAAAAACAAAGATAAAGAATGAGAAAGATCAACTCTCATAATTAGAACCATGGCTAGTTAAAATTTTGTGTAATGAGATTTCTGAATTAATTACAGTGTAATAAATTGCAGCACATCCATAGCATCAAAATGAGTTTGTAAGTTCTGCATGTGCTTATGTGGGTTTCCTCTGTGCACACGTTACAACCATAAAGACATAAGATAGATTGTGCATGTGAGGTAACTTGCTTAAATTGTAAGCTCATTTTGGGCAGGGCATGCTGTGCATGGATTAAAGGGCAAACTCTTAACTTAAGTTGTAGTTACTGATTAAGAACCCCTAGAAACACAATTTCCCACTATACTTATCTTAAAAAAAATAGTAAAAGCTTCTAAACTAATTCTTCAAGGTCCCAGGGGGGTGGCTGTATCATTTGAACATAGATGCCATTTATGGTTTACTGCAAGTTATAACGCCAGCATTCTGGAAAATTACATTGGCAACAGGGACAAAAGGAGTAACTTAGCACTGATTTGGGAGTTATCGTTCCTTATTTATTAAAGATTTTGGCCAATGCTGTTAAATATTATTGTTGTGTAATCTACCTTCTGTTTTAATAAAGCTCTGTTTATTTATCTTCTGTGAAAGTGTTTATTCTTTTACTTGAATCCTTTTTTAATGTTAGGAATTCTGTTGTGGAAAATGTGATCCTTTCTGTGCTCTTTTCTCACAATTGTTCATTTGTGAACTGTGGGAAATATATAAGGGACATATATAACCTGCACTGGGAAATAAAGATGACCAACTACTGTCATAACCTCGTATAGATATAGATTTTTCCATGAGACAAACACATGTGGTAGTACTTTGCACTTCACCAGCATATTTCAGGGCAGAAATGTATGTAATACACAGTTTTTTAATTTGTCTATTGTGATAATTAGAACGGGATGAACCCAGTGTTTTTGTGTTGACCGCGAATTTGTAAAATTCCGGTAAATTTACAACCAAAATCGCGGTGGTGATTTTTCTCATCAAAACTGGAAATCTTGAAATCACAGTTTGGTCACAAAAATTTACAGGGCTATTCAATAAAAGTTCTTATCGTTAAAAATGGTGCTAATTTTGCCCCAACCAATCAAATATTATCTTTCAAATGTTAAAGAAGAATTGGTTGGGGCAAAATTAGCACCATTTTTAACGATAAGAACTTTTATTGAATCTCCCCATTAATGCGCAAGGTGGACATTTCATTTTTTTTATGGTCAGTATTGATTTATAGTAACATACAGGGCTATGTACTGAGTGGCGGTTTCACTCTCGACTCTCCACTAGGCAATGCACTGAGCCGATAGCATCTCTCAGTGCATAACGAATGGGGTTTGCCCATTCCAAAACTTTAACACCAGCTATCTGCTGGCATTAAAGTTTCTGTCTTAAAGAACCATTATCTGCTCGACTCCAAATTGCAGTCAGAAAGCATCCCTGGATCAACAAGAACTATGAGGGAAATGCACGAGAGTTGCTATCAGCTTTCCATTGCACTCGCACTGACAATGTTATTTGCAGTGTTAAAATAGAGTGCTGCCATCGTCATATAACATCAATAGCGACTGATATATCTCCGGTTAGCGTCACAACTCAGGAGTGGTGCGCTTCTTGGTGCATTGCCCTGTATATGTTTTCATACAAGTAATTTTCAATAATTTTTAGTTTTAGAAACTTATCCAGCCCACTTTTAAAGCTATTTAATGAACTTGCCATTACCACATCTGCTGGAAGACAGTCCCACAGTTTAACCGTTCTCACTGTAAAGATGTTTTGACAGTGATATTTAATTGTTAAATGTGATGTGAAGAGATATATTTGCATTAATCTATGCAGAGAATAACACAACATACTAAAGGTGCAAACTACAAATAGTAACAAATAAAGCACCATCAAGAAATTCTGAGAATGTGCATGTTACATTGATTTTTCCCCCATATGTTTGCATTGGACCAATCTCTGCTATAGGACTTCCCTTCACTGCTGGAAATGTTATTTTTTTCACTGTTTGCCAGGAAACTTCACAGCTCTGAGTTAAAAATCATAATATTAACATTTCCAGCTTCTCAGATCTAGATCAAAAATGAAAACTTTCTATGCAGTATGTATAGTTTTTTTTAAAATTCTCTTCATTGAAAATGTTTGCTTTGGATAACTCCCTACCTCTTGTAGACGGATGGTTCAGATTCACAATATTCTTTTTCTACAACTTAAATAGGCTTATGTTTAAGAAACAGGATGAAACACCTCTAACCCTTAAAAAAGAGCAGGCAAAGTTGGATACTAAAGGCAAGTCATATGGCACTTTTATTGTCGCTAAAAATATACCTAAAATCATTTTTATTGCCACGTTGTTTAAAGAGTTCTCTTCTAAGGAAAGTAAAATGTTAATCAGATGCCAGTTCATTATTCTAGGGAAACATTCTAAGGCTTAAAATATACTGTATTCATTACCTTAAAATGCAATACACTAAAATAGCAACAATTATTTTATACTGCCAATAGCGTAATACAATGCCAACTATTACGCTTCCTCAAAGGGAAAAAAGTAAAGTCTTTGGAGTGACAGGAATACTATCTAATTTTATTTAGAGGCGGGGTTTGGGGCGGGGCATGGATTTTCAGTGCCATTGAGAACATCTACATTGATAACACTGCACATTTAAATAAAATGTAAACCTGAGGTCATCCTATACTGTATGTTATTGTCACTGTACATTGACATCCAATAAAATTAATCCATTTATTAGAAAGCAAGAGGTACCCTGTGTGGTTCAATGTGTGGGTTAAAGTGACTGCTGTGCTGTGGGAGGGAGGGTACAAAGTCCTATCAATAGTTCCATATGAATTACCAGATTGTAATATTCTATATTGTTTTTGTAAAGTCCTGTTTATTTGTGCAGTCATTATTGTTTATAGAAACACTTCTAATATATATTTCCCTTTCCCTCTACAGTCATAACATTGTATAACTCGGTTATATAGTGTATAAATGTCCATTGACAGGACAGGTGAGTACACACGGTACCAGTCCTTCAAAGATGACAGACAGAATCTTACAGATTTTTTTAAAGAATTATTATTATTATTATTATTATGGATTTATATAGCGCCAACATCTTCCGTGGCGCTTTACAATTACATAGTCATACAATACATACAGAGTAATACATGTTATACAAAGTCATATATATTACATACAGAAGTATTACATAATATAAGTAAACAGAGTAAGGAGTTTCTTACAGCAATACCATGATACAATAAGAGAGAGGACCCTGCCTAAAGAGCTTACAGTCCAGAGGATATGGGGTGAGACATAAGGTTGCAGGAGTTGGTAGGCTATTAATAGATTGGCAGTGGAGTGTGAAAGGCAGGTTGGATCATATTGGGTAGTAAGATGGGTAATGTTTAGGCCAGGTTATATGCTAGCCTAAAGAGATGGGTTTTAAGGTTAGGTTTGAAGGTATTAAGGGATGGTGAATGACGGACAGATGGAGGAAGGGAGTTCCAGAGCAGAGGGGCAGCACAAGCAAAGTCCTGAATACGGGCATGGGAAGAGGTGATAAGAGTGGATGGAGGATGAGATTGTTTGCGGAGCAGAGGTTACGTCTGGGACGGTGTCGGTGGATCAGCTCTGAGATATATGAAGGGGCTGTGTTGGATAGTGCTTTATAGGATAGGGTAAGCAGCTTGAACCGGATTACAGTATTCTCTCTCTATAGTATAAGGAGATCACTTGTGACTGCCATACACCAAAGGATTGTGGCCGACTCCCTATACTTTAGGGGCCCAACCGTGATGGAGGAAATTTTTTGCCGACAACGAACATTTGGTCATTTCAGACATACACACATTACCAAAAAAGGGGCGATCCTATTGGTAACAACGGGATTGGCCCTTTATCAGGTAATGTCTGTACCTAGCTTAAGGCTTAGCTAATCAGTGAAGATCTAATAAGGACCAGTATCTCAAATTTGTAATTATTGATTCCATCATTGGTGTATAGAATAAATTAACCATGTAAAAGGTTGTGGAGGAATGTACTAAATTTGTGAAAAAGTTGGGAAAATGCTTAAGCCTTGTAAACACATTAGATTCTGTCAGACGAAGCTGCTGACACACATTTAACCTTTGTGTGTGGTAGCTACCATGCACATTGTTTTTATGCATTCTGCCAAACCAATGAAAGACACTGATGTGAGCCGTCACACATTTAAGATTGCTGGGTAAAGCAGTCGGCCATCAACCCTTCCTTCGCCACTCCTGGATCATGTGGGTTCAAGGCTTTTTTAAATTTTTGTATCTTTATAGGTTAATGTAATAGTTTTTGTTTCTGTTTTATCAATACCTTTGTCTTAGCCTTGTTACATTATCTGAGCTGCTGATTTGTCCAACTGCTGTCAATCTACTGCATACTGTATACTGCATTTCAGTGCCATAGCTGTAACAGTTGTTTAGAAACATGAACCAAGAGTTTATGAGAATTGGGAGTAATATTGAAAAAATGGCTGCACACATTTAGATTAACCCATTTATTGCAATAACACCACAGGATAACTTTAGAATGATTCTCCAAGCTTAAACTTTCTCCTAATATGTAGCCCGAGATCAAAACAATGTATCACTTTGTGGTACCTACACAACAATACTGCAGTATAAAGACATGAAGACCCCAGATAAGGCAGTCTAGTCATTTTCTCTTATTTACCCTAATAGATTGCATTAATCCATTACTTAATTTAAGTGGCTTTATGACAATATCAAAGGGTTGAAATAGTTTTTAACTTACCGCTTCAATTGAAACTTTAAGATAAACTTCCATATGCCTATTAACGTCTCTAATCATACTTATAATAAACTCTTAAAGGGTATCTCCACTCATAATTTCAAGGTTTAGGCATCTAGTTCTATTGAAGAACGGAAGGTAAGGCACAGCTACTTTACCTCCCATTCTTCAATAGAACTAGATGCCTAAACCTTGAAATTATGAGTGGAGACTGTGCGGATAGACGACCTATGTTGGGTCAGTCTCAACTTAACTTTTTGGGAGGTTTCCCCCACATATAATAAGTCGCATGGACATATAATTATATATATAGCGCCATCGTCTCCATCTGCGCCCGCCCCTCCATTGCCGGCAGGTGGATGGTCGCGTCGAAAAGGAGTCATAGGAGCTGTGTCACAATGTATATTACCGCTCCCCTCTGTGGTGTCCGGAGCGTGATCTTCTGGGTAATCTTGTTTTCTCTTCTTTTCTCTCGCTGCCATTGGCCGCATTGCCGCGTCCCCATTGGTAGACCCGCCCTGTCTGATAGTCCTGTAAATCACTGTCAAACTTACTCCTTTTTACGTTTTTCTCCTTTGATCCTATAACGCTGCAGTTTCTCTGCCAGATCATTCTTAAAGGAGAGGAGTTCCTCATTATTAAAGCAAGTAGAGAGTTCAAAAGTTAAGTTGAGAGTTCCTCATTATTAAAGCAAGTAGAGAGTTCAAAAGTTAAGTTGAGACTGACCCAACATAGGTCGTCTATCCGCACAGTAGTAAAGCTGTCAGTGTGACAGCTTTACTATACTTTTTGTGAATGGAACTCAAAGTTCCATTCACAAATAGGATTTTTTCTAAGTTTTTGCTACTTAGCAAAGATTCAGAAAGAAAATGGGGACAGAGATCAAAATTTGGTGATCACTTCTGATCACCAAATTATTGATCTTTGCCAATGAATGAAAAATCACTTCCTGGAAAATGATTTACGGGAAGTGATTTTTCCGATCAGATTTTGAATTGGAAAACGGGCATTTATGCCCGTATTCCAAGTTTGTTATCATTCCCTAAGATGATCTGATGATTATCCTTGGGAATAATCAAAAAAAAAGGGGAAGTGCACACCCTTTTTTACACTAAAACCAGAAATTAACAAAAAACGTTGTCTTCTCCAAGCTTCCCAATGTCCCGGTGATACTTATTTGTACAATTTCAAGGGAAACTAAGCCTATTTTATAAGGAAATTTTGCAGAGGTACCAAAAAAAGGCCAGGATTGAATTTTTAGGATCAGTAATGTGTGCAAAAATGCGTGTGACTCTCCGTACTAACAGTTTTTTCACTAAAATACCAGAGAGTGTGTGTGTGGGGGGTGGTTTGTGGCATTTTTTTATTTTTTCTTGTAACTGCACTTCTACATGCTTCCCATTTGAGTTAGTTGGTGGCCATGTCTCTGTGTGCACCCACGCATATGGCATACCGTTTGATTCAGGACATTTGGGAGATTGACGTTTAGTGTCACGTGACATTTACTTCATGTATGTATGAAAGCACTGTAACATAGCTGGTGTAACATAGCTGGTGTGTAGATTCCAAATTTTTTTTTATTTTTCACAAAACTTCCTAAAAACACAGAGTTCTATGAATCACTGGGTCTGGAATTCTTCGTGTATGTATGAAAGCATGGCAATACGGCAAAAGTAACAAAGTTGGAGGAGCACACTATTTCATTTCCAGTGTTTTATTTAGGCAAAAAACATACAACGTTTCGGGGGATGTGACTTCCCCTTCCTCAGGTATAACCATGTGCACACCCTTTCCACCTTATATACCCTTAGTCCCACCCACTTGTGATGTGGCATCAGTGGTAATAATCATCAATAACATAGTGATATTAAATTTAAAATCATTAATATGTGAATACATATGTGAATTTAAAATCATTAATATGTGAGTACATAACACACCATCATTCTCTGTAAAACATACACATTAAAACATTAATCAATACCTAAAACATTATTGTGAGCATTATACTTGCAATCTCCTATAAAGTGCAAATTTAGTGTGTAAAATATAATAAAAAGCACTTTTTTAAGAAACACTGTTAAAAGACGTTTAAAAGAAGACATAATATACTCTTAATTTAAGTGCTAAGTGCATATTCTTTAATATACTGTAAAACCCAAGTGATCTTAAAGTGCTTAGTGTCTCCTTAAAAGTGCATCATTCTGTGTACGTTAAAAGTATCAAAGTTACATTCAATAAGATTCATAATGGCATTATTGTAATATTTTCCAAACATAACATCTGTTATTTATAATAAATACAGATCTTATGTTCCATAGATGGCGCTGTGTTGTCCGGGTGAAATAAATAGAAGAGAATGTTTCCTTTACAAAAATTGGACCTTCCAATTATGAACGCATGGCCCATAACGTAGCTGAAGGTGTGTAGATTCCAAAAATAATATAGTTTGTGGGGGGATTCCATGTTTCTGGACTGTTTCCTTAGAAAAAGTGTAGGCTGTTCAAATTACAGAGCACTTTGATTTTTTTTCTTGTATTGCATTTGTGCATGCGTCCCATGTTGAGCTAGTTGGTGGCCACGTCTGTGTGCATCCACGATATGGCATATCATTGATTCAGGGACTTGGAAGATTGATTGATAATTGACAAAGATTTTTTACATGACATGGAAATTTGCCAGATTTTTAACTTTGGATTGTATGTTTATAATTGTTCCTGAAAATTGGTAAGAAAGCAATTGTACACGGAACTGCGCCCACACCATTGGTGATATGCATAAAAAAAATCACCCCATTGTGTAGCTGAAGGTGTGTAGATCCAAGAATATATAGTTTTGGGGGGGTGGGTGGTATTTCTAATATAGAGGGATTGTTTAGTCTGACAAATCTGAAAAGTTGCTGTAATTGGGCCACTGTTCATTGGCACTTGTGGCTAGTTGATTCCACGTTTGGTGTGTAACCATATATAGGGCATATCGTTGTTATTTAGGACATTTGGGAGATTGATATTTGGTAAGTTTTTTTACATTACTTGGGTATTTTGGCATGATTTCTACCTTTGAGAGTTTTTTTTTTTCAAATTTTTTAAAATCTGCTAAAACTGAAATTTCTACGAAGAATGCGCCACCCATTGATGGTACTGAATGAACAAAACTACAGAATTACGTAGATAAAGGTGTGGGGATTGAGAAATATATGGTTTGGGGGGGTTGTTTTGTGGGGAAAAACTTGCAGACTGTTCAAATTCAGATTGGCTAAATATTTTTGCTGTTTCTAAACCATTGTGCTGTGTCTCATTTTGTGGCTTTACGCTTCCACGTCCGCATGTGTAACCCACATATGGCATTACGTTTTGATTCGGACATTTTGGGAGATTGATGATTTAGTAATGCCAAATTTCTATTTAATTAGTAGAAATTTGGCAATGATTTCTACCTTTTGAAGTTTGTTTTTCGTTCATTTTTTCAGACAAATGCGAACTTTACGAAGAACTGCGCCCACACCATTGATGGTATAGAATAAACAAACTACATCGTTACATAGCTGAAGGTTGTGAGATTTCTGGGACTTTAAAGTTTGTGTGGGGTATTTCGAGTTACGGGGGGTGTTTGTGGAAAAAAACTGCAGACTGTTCAAATTCAGAGTTGGCTAAATATTTCGCTTATTGTCTCAACTCGTGGCTATTCGCTTCCACTCTGCGTGTGTAAACACACATATGGGCTACCATTTGACGCAGGACATTTGGAGATTGATTATTTGGTAACTTTTTTTTACATTCCATGGAGGTTTTGGCATGATGTCTACCTTTTTGAATGTTGTGGATGTTAATTTTTTGAAAAATCTGGTAAAAGTGCAAACTTCTATGAAGAACTGCGCCAACACCATGTGATGGTATGAATGAACGAATGAAGCTTAAATAGCGAAGTGTGTAGATTTCAGAAATAATAGTTTGTGGGGGGTATTTCTTAGTCGGGGGGGGGTTTTTGTGGAAAACTTCAGACTGGTCAAATACAAAAATTGGCTAATTTTTTTGTGCTGCTACTTGACATTGGCATTGGTCACGCTCTGGGTTAGTTGGTAGCCATGTCTCTGGGTACACCCATGAAGTGGCATACCATTTTTATTGGGAGGGGTTAGGCTTTCATATGCGTTGAACTTTCCTCCACAGTTTTTTAGCTGAAATTCGCATTTGATTCTGTCTCTATTTTACAGTTGAAGCTCAAAAAGGAAATGTGGAGAAAATAACTTACAATTGGACGCAAGAGCTGGTCCGGGTATCTGATTTTGATTGAAACTTACCTCACTCATAAAATTGTGGGTGTGAGTTTCTAAAATATATCTCACTTGTGGGGATATTTTAGTTAATTTGGTAGATATTCTATGTAACTGTCGTAGTGGTTATACATACAACTCACTGTGGGGATATTTTAGTTTAATTTGAGTAGATATTCTATGTAACGTCAGTAGTGGGTTATACATTACAATCCACTGTGGGGATATTTAGTTAATTTGGTAGATATCTATGTTAAACGTCAGTTAGTGGTGTATACATTACAATCCACTTGTGGGGTATTTTAGATAATTTGTGAAGATATTCTTGTAACACGTCAGTAGTGGTTATTACATTACAATCTCACTTGTGGGGATATTTTAGTTAATTTGGTAGATATTCTATGTTAACGTCAGTAGTGGGTATACATACAATCTCACTTGTGGGGATATTATAGTTAATTTGTAGATATTATATGATAACTGTCAGTAGTGTTATAACTTACAATCTCACTTGTGGGGTATTTTAGTTAATTTGGTAGATATTCTATGTTAACTGTCAGTAGTGGTTATACATTACAATCTCATTAGTGGGGATATTAGTTAATTTGGTAGATATCTATGATAACTGTCAGTAGTGTTTACATTACAATCTCACTGTGGGGATTATATTAGTGATATTTGGTAGATATTCTTGATATAACGGTCAGTAGTGTTATACATTACAATCTCACTGGGGGATATTATAGATTTGGTAGATGCTATGATAACTGTCAGTAGTGGTTATACATACATTCTCACTTGTGGGTTTATAGTTAATTTGGTTAGATACTTCTATGATAACTGTCAGTAGGGTGTTATACATTACAATCTCACTGTGGGGATATTATAGTTAATTGGTAGAATTCTATGATAACCGTCAGTATGGTTATACATTACATCTCACTGGTGGTATATTATAGTTAATTTGGTAGATATTCTATGTTTAACTGTCAGTCAGTGGTTATACATTACAATCTCACGTGTGGGGATATTATAGTTAATTTGGTAGATATTCTATGATAACCCGTCAGTAGTGGGTTATACATTAAATCTCACTTTGGGGATATTTTAGGTTAATTTGGTAGATATTCTATTTAACTGTGAGTAGTGGTTATACATTGACAATCTCACTTGTGGGGATATTATAGTTAATTGGGAGATATTCTATGATAACTGTCAGTAGTGTTATACATTACAATCTCACTTGTGGGGGATATTATAGATAATTTGGTAGATATTCTATGTAACTGTCAGTAGTGGTTTATACAGTTACAATCTCACTTGTGGGGATATTATAGTTAATTTGGTAGATATTCTATGATAACTGTCCAGTAGTGGTTATACATTACAATCTCACTTGTGGGGATATTATAGTTAATTTGGTGAGATTCTATGATAACCGTTCAGTAGTGGTTTACATTACAATCTCACTTGTGGGGATATTATAGTTAATTTGGAAGGACATTCTATGTTAACTGTCAGTAGTGGTTATACATACAATCTCAATTGTGGGGATTTATAGTTAATTGGTTAGATATTCTATGATAACTGTCAGTAGTGGTTATAACATTACATCTCACTTGTGGGGATATATAGATAATGTGGTAGATATTCTATGTAAACTGTCAGTAGTGGTTATACAACAATCTCACTTGTGGGGATATTATAGTTAATTTGGTAGATATCTAGTTAACTGTCAGTAGTGGGTATCTACATTACAATCCACTTGGGGGATATTATAGTTAATTCTGGTAGTATTCTATGTTAACTGTCCAGTAGTGGTTATACATACAATCTCACTTGTGGGGATATATAGTAATTTGGTAGATATTCTATGTTAACGTCAGTAGTGGTTATACATTACAATTCACTTGTGGGGATATTATAGTTAATTTGGTAGATATTCTATGAAAACTGTCAGTAGTGGTTATACATTACAATCTCACTGTGGGGATATTATAGTTAATTTGGTAGAATTTCTATGTTAACTGTCAGTAGTGGGTTATACATTACAATCTCACTTGTTGGGAGATATTATAGTTAATTGTGTAGATATTCTATGATAACGTGCAGTAGTGGTTATACATTACAATCTCACTTGTGGGGAAGTTTAGATAATTTGGATGATATTCTAGATAACTGTCAGTAGTGGTTATACATTTACAATCTACACTTGTGGGGATATTATGATAATTTGGTAGATATTCTATGATAATGTCAGTGAGTGTTATACATTACAATCTCACTTGTGGGATATTATAGATAATTGGTAGATATTCTATGTTAACTGTCAGTAGTGGTTATACATTACAATCTCACTTGTGGGGATATTATAGTTAATTTGGAAGACAATTCTATGTTAACTGTCAGTAGTGGTTAAATTACAATCTCACTTTGGGATATTATAGATAATTTGGTAGATATTCTATATTACTGTCAGTGGGTTATACATTACAATCTCAATTGTGGGGATATTATAGTTAATTTGGTAGATATTCTATGATAACTGTCAGAGTAGTGGTTATACATTAAATCTCATTGTGGGGATATATAGTTAATGTGGTTAGATATTCTATGTTAACTGTCAGTAGTGGTTATACATTTAATTTTGGTGTAATATTCAGAGGAGGTGCTAGTTTAGTTTGGGGGTCTCCGTACAGGAAACATGGGAGTACCTAAATATATCTGGTATCGTTGTACTCGGAGTATCAGAGCTTTAGAAACAGAAAGATTTTTGTGTGTAACCTAAGATAACTATAAATAAAAAAGCGGGAAAATCATGAAAAATTATGCAATTTTTTTTTTTTTACATTTTTTCCATAATTCCAGTTCTAAAATTTTCAGAAAAGTTACAAAATTACTGTTACCATGTTAAATTTGTGCTGAAAAAAAAACAAGTATAATATTCCTGATTTACTGCAAGGTTCCTATGTAAAATTAGTCTAAAGCGATTAAGGGCAAAATCTGAAAATTCTTCTGGCAGTGAAAGAGTTATTGTTATAAAAATCCAGATTTGCAATCACTAAATGAGAAATAGATTGAACCTATTTGGCCCTTCATGACATTCAGGATAAGTGTGACCCAAAAAGCAAAACCATTGACTTTATTCTATAACCTTAAATGTTTAACTTAGTTAAACACACACAGTCCAGCTGTTAGGGGTATAATAGTATTGCACTTACACATAACATATACTACATAGATCACTGGTATTTCTTTCATCTGCCCCATTGGTTGTCTTTGTGCCCCCAAAGCTGGAGATCGACGGCACCACTGAAACCCAGGTACTGAATGTTCCCTCATAAAACACAACTGGATCTGAGATTCCTTTCCATGTGGATAAACAGGGATATAGTTCATACATAGAGTCCTCCATTTATAAATGTGTCCGTGTATTTCTGTATCTCATCTATTAAGATCCATCTTCTGGACCCAAACAATACTGTACTGTTAATACGGTGTTATTAAGGGAGACACATGGAGATTCTCCGTAATACGGAATCTGCAAGAAGAGAAGAAAAAGAAGATTTGTTAGTACATAGGAAACCCACTATGTACATCATTTGTAATGCTCTTGGTCCCAGGATACAGATGACTGGTTTTCAGATTTGCCCCTTGTGGACGACATTGGCCAATCTTTTTATAATGAGGACACGGATTAGGGAATATAAAAAAAGGGCAAAGACTTTAGGAAGGGACCCTCTTCAATACAATGATTCGAATTACAGTACATGTACATAGGTACAAATATAATTTATATGGGGTTTCTTACGGCCTGATTGGCATGATTTCAATGGATTCGATATAAACAAATATGTCCTGACCCCCTGCACCTCACGGATGGGTCGACACAAATGGGCTTTCCTCTCTATCGATGAATATATGGGCACTGTGATCTGCAATAATTTAAAGGGCATGTTCACCCGTTTTTTACAAACTTTATATATAATGTAGGTAGTTTCAATTTTGGGGGTGGACATGTCCTTTACAAGGCTATGTCCACCCTAAAATAAAAAATTTAATTCATGCTCCCATGTCCCCCAGCCCAACCGGCAGTTTGTTTTAAAAAGCCCCCCAAACTCTACTTACCTCCACCCGATCCTCCGCCACCTGCCGGCCCTTGCTTGCGAGAATGCAGCAGAGGGGCGGGGTAAGGGACCGGCAGTTGCGTCTGTGATGGTATAGCGGCAGCCCAATCACGGACGCTGCCGGTCATAGATTGCAGCGGAGGAAGCGGAGAGGTAAGAGACGAGTTTGTGGAGCTTTTAAAAAAAAAAACATGCGGGGTGTGGGGCTGGGGGACATGGGGGGAGCCGAATATTAAGGGGGATTTGGTAGGGGGAGGGATATGTAGAAGAGGAGGAGAAGGGAGGGGGAGGGAGGGGGGAGAAGGGCGCAGCACACATGGCAGGAATTCCGGAGGCCAGGTAGCAGGGCAGTGTCTATATGGATCTGCTAGCCTCCTGGTTAGTCAATTTTTTGAGGACTGTTGGGGGGGGGATACGAGGAGAAACCGAGTGGAGTGGGATGTGAGGTAAGGATTACAACTACACTACATGGTGGGGCCAGTAGTTGGGGGGATTATAGTTGGTGGGTGGACAGCTTTGCCTTATAACATTGCTGGTTGGACACAATGTGCCTGACTGAGCACCCATACAGTTACCGATACCTCGCCCATTCGTACACAGGTTCAGGCCCCATGATCACATGTGTACGAATCTACGAAGACGATGTGGATATCCTGCAGACCAGGTTAAGCTTCGTGACTCCCTGGCACAGCGCTTACGTTTATCCACAACTTTTTTCAAGGAAAAAGGCTGTTATAAAATTCATATTAACACAGCTCCTTGGAAAAAAAAAAGGGGAATAAACAGGTTGTACAATAAAACACGTAGATTAGAAAGTGGGACCCTAGTAAGAGGGCAGAAAACACTGCAATATACGGCAGGATTTCACACCAGAACATGTGGACAGCATCTGATGGGGAAGAATTTAAAGGTTTTTAACTTGAGGAGAACGCCTTAGGAACTGTCACATGTCGCAGCATCTCCACCATTAAACTCTCTTATGGTCTGTCATCTTCGTTTATCGGGCTGATGGAAAGCACGTAGAGATCGGTGGTGCTTGCATTGGCTCGTTTAAAGGTAGGAAAACTGGCTCTCCATAAACTTAACTTGTTTAGAGCGCTCACAGTTCCATTAAAGGGATACAATCCACCCAAACCCAAAAACCATTTTTAGTATAACGTAGGGGTTTCCCCTGCCCACCCACAACCGCATGTCAGATTTCATACAAAAAAAAGCTTCGGGGGGTGGGGGGGGGCAGGGGAGAGCCACAAGCTACAGAAAAAACGTATGGTGGGAAAGGCGGGGAGGGTTTCCATGAGCAGTAACTGTCCTTCTCAAAAGGGAAAACTTTTACAGAGGAAACACCACTCGGGGCCTTCCCTGAGCACCAGGGGCGCCATCTCCATTACAAGGGAGGGAGAATGCTGGGCTAGGAAGGATCAAGCAGTTGCGTCTAGCGTTTGTAGGGGACTCCATATTAGAAGGGTTAGATAGGGTTAATCTGTCACCAAGACCCTACATGCCGAACAAGGGTGTTGTCTTCCTGGTGTATAGGGTTCGACATGAGGTGGCTCATGTAGACAGATTATTGGGTGGGGGGGCTGGGAGGACCCGGCTGGTCTTGGTTACATTGGTTGCCAATGACAAAGTTAGAGGTGGAGGTAGGTTGAGGTCCTCTTAACATGATTTCCGAGAATTAGGGGCCACAGGTTAAAGTAAGGACCTCCAGCGGTAGTGATTCAGAAATACACCGCAGCCACGTGCTACGATAGGGAGGCAACGGGGGAGCGGTCAGGAGTACTCAATGCGTGGCTAAGAGGGTGGTTGAGAGTAAGAGATGGGGTTTGGGTTTTAGAGAATGGGCTGACTTTTCTGTTGGCTACAGGCTCGTTAGTAGAGAGGGATTGCACCTCAATGATGATGGTGCCAGCTGTTTGGGGGAGGGGGAGAGATGGCCAGGGGGGGGAGGATATTTTAAACTAGGTATTGGGGGGGAGGGTACGTTCAACTACACAGGGGAGCGAGAGAAGTTAGGGATCAGGGGTGGCTATTAACACAACGGAGGGATGAGAAGGGGGGGAGGGGGGAGCATAGAGGAAGAAAGCCATTGTATGTCCAGTAGGTTCTTATTTTTTTTCAATGCTAATCTAATGTATCGTTTCACATCAGCAAGCGAGTCACCGCATAACAACGACGGGGAACCTAGAACTAATAGCTGTTAAAGGAAAGGGATGATGTGATTGGTTTAGTCGAGCAGTAAGCCAGAAAGCATGCCCCCTTGGCTAATATTCCCACGAGTCTGGACAGTAAATTTGAAGGATTACTCACCTTATTTAGACATGACAGATAATAGAGAAGAAGGGGAGTCAGTATGATATGTTAAACAGGATTGAAGCCAAATCAAAGATGGAATAGATGGGGGAGTGAGTAAAACGATACGGACAGAAACCATATGGTGGAACTGTGCACGGAAGCAGAAGGTAGGTAAATTAATTGTTGGGTATGTTATAAGCCGCCAAATGCCGGGGAGGAGGTGGAAATGAATCTCCATATGCAGTTGGCAAAGGCGCTGTGATGGGCATGTTTTGGTTATGGGGATTAACTACCCTGACATTGATTGGAAGTAAGGGAACTGCTAGCACCTAAAAAGGTATAAAGTTCTCAATTTCCATAATGAGCATTCTTTCACAGATTGTAGAAGTTCTACTAGGCAGAATGCGTTGTTGGATTGTGGTGATATCTATATCTAAACCCTGAGCTCATTTGTGGAGAGGAAGGTAATGGGAAGCTTAGGGAATAGTGACATGATATAGTGTCATTTAATATAGGGAATAGTGACCATGATATAGTGTCATTAATATAGGGAAGAGTACCATGATATAGTGTATTTAATATAGGAATAGTGACCATGATACAGTGTCATTAATATAGGGGAATAGTGACCATGATATAATGTCAATTTTTACTATAGGAATCATGACCATGATATAGTGTCATTTAATATAGGGAATAGTGACCATGATATTAGTGTCATTTAATATAGGAATAGTGACCATGATATAGTGTCATTTAATTAGGGAATAGTGACCATGATATAGTGTCAGTTTATATAGGGAATAGTGTCATAATATAGTGTATTATTAATATAGGGGAATAGTGACCATGATTATAGTGCATTTAATATAAGTTGCAAAAATCGAAAGTGCACTGGGTTAACAAAAACGTTTAACTTTAGGAAAGCTAATTCTTATGCTGTTATGCTCAGCTCATAGACTGGGGGGAAAAGTTTCTAGATAAAGATACTGAGCAGATGTGGACCACTTTTAAAGGGATATTGAACTATACATTTCTATAAATATGTACCTTTAGGTGTCACAAATGTAAAAAATGAGGTCCACTCCTGCATGGCTAATGTTCAGGTAAAAAAAAAATTTTTTGCAAAACAGGAGGGCACAGAACAGGCTGACAGGGAGTACAAAAGCGTAATAAAGAGTGCAAGAAAGAAGCAATAAACTCGTAAAAATAGAAAAGGAATGCGGATTGCGAAACAAAGCAAGTCCAACCCAAAATGTTTTTTAAGTATATAAATGGTAAAAGATGGAGATGAGAATTTGGGGACTATAGAATCTGAGCTGAGGTTGGTTGTATTAGAGGATCGCCCGAAAAGGTAATCTGCTTAAACCGATTTTTTATAATCAGTTTTTATGTGAGAATCCTTGTCTTACAGCAGCGGATTGTAAGAATGGCAAGAAGGAAGAAATTGAAGAGATTCACATTGGCAACAGAGGATATGGATACAGAAACAAGTAGACAAAGTAATATCATTTAAAACCCCAAGGACCATGGATGATCTCTGCCTCGGATTTATTGACAAAGGAGTTCGTTGTTCAGTTCATCTAGACCGCTGTTTTCTCATCTTTCAGTATTGTTCTGGTTGGGAGGTGCCCCGGGATTGGAAAAACGCACACAATGTTAATACAATTCAAAAAGTGTGTTCGTTCACAGCTGTAGTAACTTAGATCTGTAAGCCTAATCAACAAGTCCGTAGGGATTGGTTGATAGATATTACTTTGTAGGGATTTATATCCTTGACCTTGTCTCCAGAAATCATCTATTAGTAGAGAGCATGATTTAGTGAGAAATAGATCAATGCAGACAAATTTAATTGGTTTTTATAAACGAAGTGAGTAAGAAGTTAGATAGGCACCGCGGTGGATTTGTGCGTATATTGTATTTTGCTGAAAGCTTTTTGACTACGTGCCCACATGAGGAGACTAATTATAACCCCCCTGAGGACTTTGGCCTTGAAGAAATACATTTGTTAGGATAGAGAATGGTAATTGGGATCGCAAAACAGAGAGCGGTGGTAAATGAAGCTACATCTGTGGTGCTAACAGTAATCTTAAGCGAGTGCCTCAGGGTTCTGAATGGGCCGTTCGGTTATGTGCTTTTAAAAATTGATTAGAAAGGACTGAGGAAGCAAGTCTCTGTGTTGCTGATGACCACTAAAATTATGCAGAGCTTTTTGGAAACTTTCCATGATGTGCAAGTGATGGCACAAGCAGACTCCTAGCCTAGATTATCATAAAATGGGCATGCAGAATGGCAGATGAGATTCAATGTGATAAATTGTAGGGTGATGCATTTGTGGAATTTAATAATAACATAGAAAAAGATAATCATGCACATTCCAGGTTCCCATACAATATCATATTACTGCAACTGGCCATACTTTATTAACCCAAGGGGTTTTAGTACCGACATGTTCATCGTGATCACATGAATGAAAAGCTTCCAACCACGTCAAGGACCCCAGTCTTGTACGTGGTTGAGGCTTGTCATTCACTGTGATACAGTAATGTATACTTTAAATAACCTTGTGTTTAAAGTGATGCCACGCCCCTTGTCAGATACCAGTAGCATATGATGGGGCGAGAAATGTGCACATTTTGATATCTTCTTCTCTGTTGGTAATAATACCTGTTCTTTGAGCCAGTTGAGTCAGTTTAGCACTTCCGTAAATGTAAAGTTGTTAACTTAGCCTACTTTGAGAGGCTGGCCACACAATTCTGTTTTGGATGTTAATTATCCCTGTCACCTAACACTATAAAACTCTGGTTAAGTGCGAGCTGTAATGGAAAAAGATGTAATAACAGACAGACTTGTAGCCTTGTAAGAAACACGATGCCAGGGGTACAACGGCTAGAGCTAGCAAGAATGTCTGTATAAAAAGGGGGAATAGTTCTAAGAGAGAAAGAGTTTTCTCCCTCTTTAAAGGCACTGTGTAAGGGCCTCATTCGGGCAATATGCGATGCAGTTTGGAAATACCAATACTAAAAGGGACATTCCGTGGAAATTGAGGCGTTCAGGAGGGCCTCAACTAAATAATAAGTGGAATGGAGCGCGGCTTGACATATTGCAGGCAGACAAGTTAGGGTGTTACATTGGAGAAGAAGCGACGTTGTGCCTAGGGGAAATGATTACACTTATACAAGTATTATTAATCGTGCAACCATACAATATTTCTCTGTGCGTCGATTTTTACTATGGTCATATAAGAGGACCGTGAAATCCTTTAAGGTTGGACGAGAAAGAAGTTCATCTCTAGGTTAGGAAAGGTTTCTTTACAGTCGAGAACGGGGAGAACTGGTAGAAACTGCTCTTCCAGCAGATGTTTGTTCTGTGTCAATGGCAAGCGTCATTGAAAGATACACTTTTAAAAAAAGAGGACTTCGGATAAGTTTTCTAAAACTAAAACAAATATCGAGAATTAATCTAAGGGTATTAAGCGCCAGATAGATCTGGTTGATCCAGGATACTTTTGCCCCGATTGCCGTTTGGAGTCAGGACCAGGCAACTTTTCCCCATTTTAGCTGGGGGTTTTGCTCCCTCTGGATCAACTGTTTAGGTAGCCGTTTACAAAAAAAAAAGAGGGTGATAGGTTGAACTTGATGCGGACGTATGTCTTTTGCTCAACCTAATTACTATGTTACTATGTTACCAGCTCCTATCTTTTTTGTTTTTTTAAACTAACATGGGCGGCCATTAGTGGGTATTAAAAACATTTAATGTGGGGGGGCGTGACCTGGATAAATAAAATATTACAGGACTTATACCATGTGACCTGGGGTGAATGACTTATCACAGACTTATAGCCATTGACCGGGATTGAATGAAGATTACAGATTATACATTGACCTGGAGAATGAATGGATTTACAGATATACCATGACAGGATGGATGAATATTAAGATAATCCCTGACCTGGGGGAAGATATCACAGAGATACCCTGACCTGGAGAAATGAATATTAAAGATTTACCATTGACCGGGATGAATGAAATACAGATCTACCATGCACGGATGATGAATACTGTGACACTGGATGGATATGAATATTACAGATATACCATGACCTGGTGGATGAATATTACAGATTATACAATGACCTGGATGAATTGATATACAGAATACCATGGGACTGGATGAAATGAATACCGTGACCTGGATTGGATGAATATTACAGATATACATGACCTGGATGATGAACTATTACCGATATAACCATGACCTGGATAAATGAATATGTACAGATTACTATGAGCGGATGGATGAAATTACAGGTTATACCATGACCTGGGTGAATGATAATCAAATATACCATGACCGTGGATGAATTGAATTAATATTACAGATATATATTTACCATGATCTGGATGAATGCTTATACCGTGTGAACCTGGATTGGATGAATATTTACAGGATATACTATTACTGGATGGTACTGATTTCATTACATATATGACCGTGACCTGGATGGATGAGAGTATAGAGTTACCGTGACCTGGATGGTATTTGAATATTACAGATATACCATGACATGGATAAGAATATTACAGATATTACCATGACCTGGATGGATGATTATTACAGATATACCGGACCTGGATGGTTCTAATGAATATTACAGATATACATGACTGGATGGATGAAATTACAGGCATACCGGACCTCTGATGGATTGAAATTACAGATATACATGACCTGGATGGATGGAAATCATTACAGATATACCATGACCTGGATGGATAAAGATTACAGATATTACCATGACCGATGGATGACATACAGATATACCATGTGACAGGATTGGATGAATACTTACGATGTGTATTAAATGAAGAATCCGTCTGCCCAGACCCACGATTCCCCATAACGTCTTCGGTGCACACAAGTCCGATCCACATGGTCTTTGATGCCCTTAATCTTTTCCGGAAATCCTGCAGAAGCAAAAATGTCCTTCCAATTAAAACACGAAATAGATACTTATATCATTATGGGAAATCTACCGGTTTATTGTATTTAATTTTATAATTGCCATAATTGGTAAAACAGGATGCGACATTCCAAATCACCGCAAAAATTGAATCAGTCAAAAATTGATTGAAAGGACATTTATAACAAATTGGGAGTCTATGATTGTAAAAAAATGATGGGACAAGGCTGTCCTGATTAGAACGATCACTTACAAACATCTCATACTGCTATAGTCAGGATAAATACAGTCCAAAACCTATGTTGTTTAAAATTGACTGGTATCACCTGCCTTTATAGGAATACAAACCAAAATATAACTGTGTAATGCAGTAAATGTTCCATACAGCCTGCCAGGACGTAAACAGGATCTAAGGTGAGCTAACAGGGGGAAAGTGACAAGTCCTCCGCTAACTTCCATACGCCGTATAGTGCATCCTGACGCTCCCTGACAATCAACACATCCTATAATAGTACCCTTCTTCCATCTTTTACTTTGCTCGCGGCCTCTAGGTTATTAGCCAGTGTACGAAAATATTTATCCTTTACATCGTGGCCCTTTCTTAAAAGCCTCGCCGGGGGGGATACTGTTTGTCTTTTTTTTGAAAAACCGCGTAAGTTAATATTACGTAACTTAAACAAACCACACGTTTTTCTCCCCCGCCCTCCCAATTGATCAGTTAAGGAAAAAAGAAATACGAGGGACAATATAAAGAGATGAGTCCCATACTCCCCTTGTAGAAAGGAAGGATGGATAAACTGGGAAAGAAAAAAAGTGATTTTTAACCGCACATAGGAGATATGAAAAATCCGAACACCTCCCCCTCCCCCCCCTTTTTCCCCCTGATACCCATTTAATAACCTTCTACAAAGGAATACGCGCCAATAACCAAAGAAAAAATTTTTAAGGATTACCGCCGATAAAACAGAGAATAGACAGAAACACTAAGGAAATTTACGGGTTGATTTCATGGGACAGCCTTTTTTTCGAGGTGCTTGTTGACACTTGTGCGTTTGTCGCCCTTTTCAAAACCCTGGTCCCCAGCGGTTTACTGGTTGGAAGGCTTTTCATTCATGTGATCACAGTAATGTATACTAAAACCCCTTTGTTTATGGGGTATGCCAGTGTGCAGATAGTGTGATATTGTATGGGGCCTAGGAATGTGCATTGATTATCTTTTCTATGTTTGTATAAATGTTTTGACCAGATCAGTAGCACTTCCGCTAAATGTAGTTGTAAATTAGCCTAATTGGAGTGCTTCCACAATTCTTGTATGTACATGTGGGGTATTTCTGAGTTACGGGGGTGTTCTGTGGAAAAAACTGCAGACTGTTCAAATTCAGAGTTGGCTAAATATTTTCGCTTATTGTCTCACTTCGTGGCTATTCGCTTCCACGTCTGCGTGTGTAACCACACATATGGCATACCATTTGACGTGCAAACTTCTATGAAGAACTGCGCCAACACCATTGATGGTATGAATGAACGAATGACAGCATTCCATAGCTGAAGGTGTGTAGATTTCAGAAATATATAGTTTGTGGGGGGTATTTCTTAGTTCGGGGGGTGTTTTGTGGAAAAACTTCAGACTGTTCAAATACAAAACTGGCTAATTTTTTTTTGCTGCTACTGACATTTGGCATTGGTCACGCTCTGGGTTAGTTGGTAGCCATGTCTCTGGGTACACCCAGAGACATGGATAACTGTCAGTAGTGGTTATACATTACAATCTCACTTGTGGGGATATTATAGATAATTTGGTAGATATTCTATGATAACCGTCAGTAGTGGTTATACATTACAATCTCACTTGTGGGGATATTTTAGTTAATTTGGTAGATATTCTATGTTAACTGTCAGTAGTGGTTATACATTACAATCTCACTTGTGGGGATATTTTCCTCTCAAAGGGAAAACTTTTACAGAGGAACACAGCGGGCCTTTTCCTTGAGCACCCAGGGGACGGCCATCTCCAATACAAGGGAGGGAGAACTGTGGGCTAGGAAGGATCAGCAGTTGGTAGCGGTAGGGGACTCCATTATTAGAAGGGTAGATAGGGTAATCTGTCACCAAGACCCTACATGCCGAACAGTGTGTTGTCTTCCTGGTGCTAGGGTTCGACATGAGGTGGATCATGTAGACAGATTATTGGGTGGGGCTGGGAGTGACCCGGCGGTCTTGGTTCACATTGGTGCCAATGACAAAGTTAGAGGTGGAGGTGAGGTCCTTAACATGATTTCCGAGAATTAGGGGCCAAGTTAAAAGTAAGGACCTCCAGGGTAGTGATTTCAGAAATACTACCGCAGCCACGTGCTACGCTAGGGAGGCAACGGGAGCTCAGGAGTATCAATGCGTGGCTAAGAGGGTGGAGTAAGGAGATGGGGTTTGGGTTTTTAGAGAACTGGGCTGACTTTTCTGTTGGCTACAGGCTCTTTAGTAGAGAGGGATTGCACCTCAATGATGATGGTGCAGCTGTTTTGGGGGAGAAGATGGCCAGGGGGTTGGAGGAGATTTTAAACTAGGTATGGGGGGGAGGGTACGTTCAACTACACAGGGGTAGATAGAGAAGTTAGGGATCAGGGGGCTATTAACACAACGGAGGGATGAGAAGGGGGAGGGGGGAGCATAGAGGATAAGGAGGCATGTATGTCCAAGTATGGAAGTAAATCAATTGATAATCTAAAATGTATGTTTACAAATGCAAGAAGTCTGGCTAAAAAAAACGGGGGAACTAGAACTAATAGCTTTAAAGGAAAGGTATGATGTGATTGGTATAGCAGAAACATGGCTTAATGATTCACACGACTGGACAGTAAATATTGAAGGATACTCCTTATTTAGACATGACAGAGTTAATAAGTGGTTGGAAGGCTTTTCATTCATGTGATCACAGTAATGTATACTAAAACCCCTTTGTTTATGGGGTATGCCAGTGTGCAGATAGTGTGATATTGTATGGGGCCTAGGAATGTGCATTGATTATCTTTTCTATGTTTGTATAAATGTTTTGACCAGATCAGTAGCACTTCCGCTAAATGTAGTTGTAAATTAGCCTAATTGGAGTGCTTCCACAATTCTTGTATGTATACCGTGACCTGGATGGATGAATATTACAGATATACCGTGACCTGGAGGGATGAATATTACAGATATACCGTGACCTGGAGGTCATGGTATATCTGTTGTATTCAATTAGATCAACTGGACTTGAAACGTCTTCAAGAACTACATTTCAAGTCCAGTTGATCTAATTGAATACAACAGATATACCATGACCTGGATGAATGAGAACCTTCACAAGCATATAGATAGCAGAGATAGATAGATAATAGAGATAGATAGATAATAGCGATAGATAGATAGATAGATAGATAGATAGATAGCAGAGATAGATAGATAGATAAATAGATAGATAATATAGATAGATAGATAGCAGAGATAGATAAATATCAGAGATAGATAGATATATAGATAGATAGGTAGCAGAGATAGATAGATAGCAGAGATAGATAAATATCAGAGATAGATAGATATATAGATAGATAGCAGAGATAGATAGATAATAGAGATAGATAGAAGAGATAGATAGACAAATAGAAGAGATAGATAGATAGTAGAGATAGATAGATAATATAGATATATAAATATCAGAGATAGATAGACAGATAGAAGAGATAGATATATAGCAGAGATAGATAAATAGATAGATAGCAGATATCGATAAATATCAGAGATCGATAGATATATAGATAGGTAGCAGAGATAGATAGATAGATAGATAGATAGATAGCAGAGATAGATAGATATATAGATAGATAGCTAATAGAGATAGATAGCTAATAGAGATAGATAGCTACTAGAGATAGATAGATAGATAATAGAGATAGATAGATAGATAGATAGATAGACAGATAGAAGAGATAGATAGATAGATAGATAGCAGAGATAGATAGATAATATAGATAGATAAATATCAGAGATAGATAGCAGAGATAGATAGATAGATACATAGATAGATGGATAGCAGAGATAGATTAGATAACTAGATAGCAGAGATAGATAGATAGCAGAGATAGATAGATAATAGAGATAGATAGATAATAGTGATAGATAGATAGATAGATAGCAGAGATAGATAGATAGATAAATAGATAGATAATATAGATAGATAGATAGCAGAGATAGATAAATATCAGAGATAGAAGATATAGATAGCAGAGATAGATAGCAGAGATAGATGGATAGCAGAGATAGATAGATAGATAGCAGAGATAGATAAATATCAGAGATAGATAGATATATAGATAGGTAGCAGAGATAGATAGATAGATAGCAGAGATAGATAAATATCAGAGACAGACAGATAGCAGAGATAGATAGATAATATAGGTAGATAATAGAGATAGATAGATAGATAGAAGAGATAGATAGATAGATAATATAGATAGATAAATATCAGAGATAGACAGATATAATAGATAGATAGCAGAGATAGATAGATAGATACATAGATAGATAGATAGCAGAGATAGATGGATAGCAGAGATAGATTAGATAGATAGATTAGATAGATAGATAGCGATAGATAGATAGATAGATAGATAGATAGATAGCAGAGATAGATAGATAATAGCGATAGATAGATAGATAGATAGATAACAGAGATAGATATATAGATTAGATAGATAGCAGAGATAGATAAATATCAGAGATAGATAGCAGAGATAGATAGATAGATGGATAGCAGAGATAGATGGATAGCAGAGATAGATAGATTAGATAGATGGATAGCAGAGATAGATGGATAGCAGAGATAGATGGATATCCATATTAATATAGACCGTGACAGATACGGGAGAATCGATAACCAGTAAGTAGATATAACTATATTACAGGTACAATGGGAATTAAATTCCGTATTTAAATATGAACAGTGACGATACGGGAGATGGATAAACAATAGTAATTACACAGTGTACGGTACAGGGACATTAATACCGTATTTAATAAGACCTGGACATACGGGAGATGTGATAACAATAAGTAGATATCACCGGTATTACAGGTACAACAGGGACATTAATCCATATTTAATATATGACCGTGACATACGGAGATGTGATAAACAATAGTAGATATAACAGGTAGTACAGACCATGGGACATAATATCCATATTATATATAGACCGTGAACGATACGGAGATTGCTAAACATAAGTAGATTAACAGGTAGTACAGGTCCATAGGGACATTAAATACCCGTATTTTTAGAACCGTGACGATACGGGAGATGTGATAAACAATAAGTATTAACAGGTAGACAGGTCATAGGGACATTAATATACTATTTACTATAGACCGTGACGATACGGGAGATTGATAAACAATAAGTAGATATAACGGGTAGTACGGTCCTATGGACATTAATATCCATATTTAATATGAACCGTGACGATACGGGAGATGTGATAAACAATAAGTAGATATAACGGTTATACAAGGTACATAGGGACATTAATATCCCTATTTAATATAGACCGTGACGACGGGAGATGTGATAACAATAAGTAGATATACCAGTATAGTACAGGTACATAGGGACATTAATATCCATATTTAATATAGACCGTGACGATACGGGAGATGTGATAAACAATAAGTAGATATAACAGGTACAAGGTCCATGAGGACTTAATATCCATTTAATATAGACCGTGACTCGATACGGGAGATGTGATAAACAATAAGTAGATTAACAGGTATACAGGTACATAGGGACATTAATATCCAGTATTTAATATAGACCGTGACGATACGGGAGATGTGATAAACAATAAGTAGATATAACGGTAGTACAAGGTCCATAGGGACATTAATATCCATATTTAATATAGACCGTGACGATACGGAGAATGTGATAAACAATAATTAGATATAACAGGTAGTACAGGTACATAGGGGACATTAATATCCTATTTAATATAGACCGTGACGATACGGGAGATGTATAACAATAAGTAGATATAACGGTAGTACAGTACAAGGGACATTAATATCCGTAATTTAATATAGACCGTGACGATACGGAGATGCGATAAACCATAAGTAGATATCAACAGGTAGTACAGGTACCATAGGACATTAATATCCATATTTAATATATAACCGTGACGATACGGGAGATGGTAACAATAAGTAGATATAACAGGTATACAGGTACATAGGGACATTAATATCCATATTTAATATAGACCGGTGACGATACGGGAGATGTGATAAACAATAAGTAGATATAACAGGTAGTACAGGTCATAGGGACTTAATATCCTATTTAATATGACGTGACGATACGGAGATGTGATAAACCATAAGTAGATATACCGGTAGTACAGGTACATAGGGCATTAATATCCATATTTAATATAGACGTGACGATACGGGAGATGTGATAAACAATAAGTAGATATAACAGGTAGTACAGGTCCATAGGGACATTAATATCCATATTTAATATAGACCGTGACGATACGGGAGATGTGATAACAATAAGTAGATAACAGGTAGTACAGGTCCATAGGGACATTAATATCCATATTTAATATAGACCGTGACGATACGGGAGATGTGATAAACAATAAGTAGATATAACAGGTAGTACAGGTACATAGGGACATTACATATCCGTATTTAATATAGACCGTGACGATACGGAGATGTGATAAACAATAAGTAGATATAACAGGTAGTACAGGTCATAGGGCATTAATCCATTTTAATATAGACCGTGACGATACGGGAGATGTGATAAACAATAAGTAGATATAACAGTAGTACAGGGTACATAGGACATTAAATCCGTATTTATATAGACCGTGACGATACGGGAGATGTGATAACAATAAGTAGATATACCAGGTAGTACATAACATAGGGACTTAATATCCATATTTAATATAGACCGTGACGATACGGGAGATGTGATAAACAATAAGTAGATATAACAGTAGTACAGGTACATAGGGACATAATATCCTATTTATATAGACCGTGACGATACGGGAGATGATAAACAATAAGTAGATATAACAGGTAGTACAGGTCCATGGAACATAATATATCCTATTTAATATAGACCGTGACGATACGGGAGATGTGATAAACATAAGTAGATATAACGGTGTACAGGTACATAGGACATTAATATCATATTTATATAGACCGTTGACGATACGGGAGATGGATAAACAATAAGTAGATATAACAGTAGTACAGGTCACATAGGGACAATTAATATCCCTATTTAATATAGACCGTGACGATACGGGAGATGTGATAACAATAAGTATATATAACAGGTAGTACAGGTCCACTAGGGACATAATATCCATATTTAATATAGACCATGACCGATAGGGGAGATGTGATAAACATAAGTGATATAACAGGTAGTACAGGTACATAGGGACATTAATATCCGTATTTAATATAGACCGTGACGATAACGGGAGATGTGATAAACATAAGTAGATATAACGTAGTACAGGTACATAGGACATTAATATCCGTATTTAAATATAACGCGTGACGATACGGGAGATGTGATAAACAATAAGTAGATATAACAGGTAGTACAGGTCCATAGGGACATTATATCCGTATTTAATATAGACCGTGACGATACGGAGATGTGATAAACAAAAGTAGATATAACAGGTAGTACAGTACATAGGGACATTAATATCCATATTTAATATAGACCGTGACGATACGGGATATTTGATAAACAATAAGTAGATATAACAGGTATACAGGTCATAGTGGACATTATATCCTATTTAATATAGACCGTGACGATACGGGAGATGTTGATAAACAATAAGTAGATATAACAGGTAGTACAGGTCACTAGGACATTAATATCCATATTTAATATAGACCGTGACGATACGGGAGATGTGATAAACACATAATAGATATACAGGTAGTACAGGTCATAAGGGACATTAATATCCATATTTATATAGACCGTGACGATACGGGAGATGTGACTAACATAAGTAGATATACACAGGTAGTACAGGTACTAGGGACATTAATATCCATATTTAATATAGACAGTGACGATAGGATAGTGATAAACAATAAGTAGATATAACAGTAGTACAGGTACATAGGGACCTTAATATCCATATTTAATATAGACCGTGACGATCGGGAGAGTGATAACAATAAGTAGATATAACAGTAGTACAGGTACATAGGGACATTAATATCCTATTTAATATAGACGTGACGATACGGGAGATGTGATAACAAAAGTAGATATAACAGGTAGTACAGGTACATAGGGACATTATATCCATATTTAATATAGACCGTGACGATACGGGAGATGTATAAACATAGTAGATTATAACAGGTATACAGGTACATAGGGACATTAATATCCATATTTAATATAGACGTGACGATACGGGAGATGTGATAAACAATAATTAGATATAACAGGTAGTACAGTACATAGGGACCATTAATATCCATATTTAATATAACCGTGACGATACGGGAAATGTGATAACATAAGTAGATATACAGTAGTACAGGTACATCAGGGACATTAATATCCGTATTTAATATAGACCGTGACGATAGGGAGATTTGATAACTAAGTAGATATAACATAGTACAGGTCCATAGGACATTAATATCCCGTATTTAATATAGACCGTGACGATACGGGAGATTGATAAACAATAATAGATATAACAGGTAGTACAGGTACATAGGGACATTAATCTCCATATTTAATATAGACCCGTGACGATACGGGAGAGTGATAAACATAAGTAGATATAACAGGTAGTACAGGTACAGGGACATTAATACCTATTTAATATAGACCGTGACGATACGGGAGAGTGATAACAACAATAAGTAGATATAACAGGTAGTACAGGTACAGGGACATTAATATCCAGTATTTAATATAGACCCGTGACGTATACGGGAGATTGTGACTAAACACATAAGTAGATATAACGGTAGTACAGTACACAGGGACATTAATATCCATATTTAATATAGACAGTGACTATACGGGAGATTTGATAAACACTAAGTAAGATTAACGGTAGTCAGGTACATAAGGACATTAATACCTATTTATATAGAACCGTGACGATACTGGAGATGTGATAAACAATAAGTAGATATAACGGTAGTACAGGTACCAGGGACATTAATATCCATATTTTACTATAGACCGTGACGATTACGGGAGATGTGATACAATAAGTCGATATAACGGTAGACAGGTCATAGGGACATTAATATCCATATTTATAGACCGTACGTATACGGGAGATGTGATAAACAATAGTAGATATAACAGGTAGTCAGGTACATAGGGCATTAATATCCATATTTAATATAGACGTGACGATACGGGAGATATGATAAACAATAAGTAGATATAACGTAGTACAGGTACATAGGGACATTAATATCCAAGTTTAATATAGACCGTGACGATACGGGAGATTGATAAAAAAATAAGTAGATTATAACAGGTTAGTACACGGTACATAGGGACATTAATATCCATATTATAATATAGACCGTGACGATCGGGAGATGCGATAAACAATAGTAGATTAACAGGTAGTACAGTACATAGGGACATTAATATCCATATTTAATATGACCGTGACATACGGGAGATGTGATAAACAAAAGTAGAATTAACAGGTAGTACAGGTACATAGGGACTTAGATATCCGTATTTAATATAGACCGTGACGATACAATGGGAGAGTAGATATAACAGATTCGACAGGTACATAGGGACTTAATCCTATTTAATATAGACCCGTGGACGATACGGGGATATAAACATAAGTGATATAACAGTAGTACAGGTACAAGGGACAATAATATCCGTATTTAATATAGACGTGCAACTGAGATGTAGTAACATAAGTCATCAGTAGGGACATTAATATCCTATTAATATAGACCCGTGACGATCACGGAGATGGGATAAACAATAAGTAGATATACAGGTAGTCAGGATACATAGGGACATTAATATCCTATTTATATGACCGTGACGATACGGGAGATTGGCGATAACACAATAAGTAGATATAACAGGTAGTACAGTTACATATGGGACATTAATATCCAATTAATATAGACCGTGACGATACGGGAGGTGTGATAAACAATAATAGATATAACAGGTAGTACAGGTACATAGGGACATTACTATCCGTATTTAATATAGACCGTGACGATACGGAGATGGATAAACATAGTAGATATAACAGGTAGTACGGTACCTAGGGACATTAATATCCATATATTAATATACCGTGACGATACGGGAGATGCGATAACACACATAGTAGACTATAACAGGTAGTACAGGTACTAGGGACATTATATCCGTATTTATATAGACCGTGACGATACGGAGATGTGATAAACATAAGTAGAATATAACAGGTAGTACAGGTCCAAGAGGACATTAATATCCGTATTTATATAGACCGTGGACTGATACGGGAGATGTGATAAACAATAAGTATATATACCGGTAGTACAGGTACATCAGGACATTAATATCCATATTAATATTGACCGTGACTATACGGGAGATGGATAAACAATAAGTAGATATAACAGGTAGTACAGGATACATAGGGACATTAATATCCTATTTAATATGACCGTGACGATACGGAGATGGCTATAAACATAAGTAGATATAACAGGTAGTACAGGTACATAGGGACATTAATTCCAGTTATACTATAGACATGACAACGGATAGATGCTGGAGAAACACTAAGTAGATATAACAGTAGTACATGTACATAGGGCTTAATATCCAGATTTACTATAGACCCCGTGACATAGGGAGGATGTCGATAACAATAAGTAGATAACACGTGTACAGGTACTATAGGTCACATTAATATCCTATTATATAGACCGGATACGTACGGGATGTCGAGTAAACATAATAGATTATACGGTAGTACGGTACAAGGGACATTAATATCCAGTCATTTAATTAGACCGTGACGATACGGGTAGATGCATAAACATAAGTGATATACAGGTAGTACAGGTCATATGGACATTAACTATCCATATTTATATAGCCGTGACGATACGGGATATGCGATAAACACTAAGTGATATACACGTATACGTACACAGGTGACACAGTGACATCAATACCGTATTTAATATAGACCGTGACCGATACGGAGATGTCATAACAATAAGTAATCTAACGGTAGTAGGTCCAGGGACATTATATCCGATATTTAATATAGACCGTGACGAATACGGGAGTGCGATAACAATAACGATAAACAGTTATTACAGGTACACAGGGACATTAATTCCCGTATTTAAAAAATAAAAAAAACCTCCCCCCCCCCCCCTTCCAACCCCCCCCACCCCCCACACCCCTCTCCCTCCTCCCCCCCCCCCCCCCCCCCCCACACCCCCCTACCTCCCCCCCCCCTCCTCCCCCTCCCCCCCCCCCGCCCTCGCCCTCTCCATCACCACCTTTCCCCCCCTCCCCTTTTTCCTCTCCTCCTCCCCCCGCCTCCCTATCCCCCCCCCCATCCCCCCCCCTCCCCTTTCCCCTCCCCCCCCCCCATCCTCCCCCTTCCACCCCCCCGTCCCCCCCCCCGCCCCCTCCCCCCCCTTCCTACTCACCCCCCCCGCACCTCCTCCGCCCCCCCTTCCCCCCACCTCCCTCACCTCCCCCTCCCCCCCCCCCTCCCCCGTTCCCCCCCCCCCCCCCCCCTCCCCTCGCCCCCTCCCTACCCCTGCCCCACCCCTCCCCCTCCTCCCCCACCACCAACCCCCCCCCCTCGCCCCCCCTCCCCCCGCCCCCCTTCCTCCCCCCCCCCCACTCTCCACTCCCACCCCCTTCTCTCTCTCCTCCCCCCTCTCCCTCTCCCTCCCTTCCCTCCCTCCCCTTCCCTCCTCCCCTACTCCCCCACCCCCCCTCCACCCCCTCCTCCCCCCCCCGCACCCCCCCCCACTTTTCCCCAGCCCCACCGCCCTACCCCCCCTATTAACCCCCGATCCTAACTCCTCCCATTCTCCCTTCCTCCTTCTTCCCTCCCTCACCCCCCACTTCCCCCCCTCCTCCCCCCTCCTCCCTCTCCCCTCCCCCTCTCCCCTCACCCCCCCGCTCCCATTCTCCTCCCCTCCCCTCACCCCCCCTCATCCAACACTTGACGATACGGGAGAGTGGATAAACAATAGTAGATATAACAGGTAGGTACAGTACATCAGGGAACATTAATATCCGATATTTAATATAGAACCGTGACGATACGGGAGATGTGATAAACATAAGTAGATTAAACAGGTAGTACAGGTGATCATAGGGGACTTCAATATCAGTATTTATAATGACCGTGAACGATAGGATGATGTGCGATAAACACTATAGTTAACAGTAGTATACAGGTGCCATAGGGACATTATATCCAATTTAATATGAGACCCAGTTACGCTCGGAGATGTGATAAAACAATAAGTAGATTATAACAGGTAGTAAGTGTCCATAGGGACATTAATATCCATATTTAATATAGACCGTTTGACGATCCGGGAGATGTGTAAACAATAGTAGATATAACAGGTGTACAGGTCCTAGGGCCATTATATTCCATATTTAATATATACCGTGACGAACGGGCAGATGTGATAAACAAATAAGGGATATAACGTGTAGTACAGGTACATAGGGACATAGTATATCCATATTTAATATAGAACCGTGTGACGATACGGGAGATGTGATAAACAATAAAGATATAACAGGTAGTCCAGGACATTCAGGGGACCTAATATCCATATTAACTATAGGACCGTGACGATACGGGAGGGATGCTTGCTAAAAACATAAGTAGAGTATAACAGGTATACAGGTACATAGGGACATAATATCCGTATTTAATATAGCGTGACGATACGGGAGATGTGATAAACAATAAGTAGATTAAACAGGTTTAGTAGCAGGTAACATAGGGTACATTAATATCATATATTACTATAGACCGTGACGATACGGGTGTGAGATCATAACATATAAGTAATATAAACAGGTAGTACGGTACATAGGGACAAATATCCGTATTTATAGAGACACAGTGACACAATAGGTGAGATAGATGTGATAAACAATAGTAGATTAAACAGGTAGTACAGGTACAATGGGACATTAATAATCCGTAGTAATAAGACCGTGACGATACGGGATATGCGATAAAACATAAGTGATATAACAGGTTAGTACAGTTCATAGGACATTATATCCATATTATACTTAGACCGTTGACGATGACGGGAATGCGATAAACAATAAGTAGATCATAAACAGGGTAGTACAGGTCATAGGGACATTAATATCCGTATTTAATATAGACCGTGACGATACGGGAGATGCGATAAACAAGTAGATCATAACAGGTAGTACAGGTCCATAGGGACAATTAATATCCATTTATAATATAGAGACCGTGACGATACGGGAGATGCATAAACAATAGATATATACAAGGTAGTACAGTCATAGGGACATAATATCCTATTTAATATAGACCGTTGACGATACGGGAGTATATCAAACAATAAGTAGATTTAACAGGTAGTTACAGGTACATAGGGACATTAATATCCATATTAATATAGACCGTGACGATACGGGAGATGCTAAACAATAAGTAATATAACAGGAGTACAGGTACATAGGGACATTAATATCCGTATTTAATATAGACGTGACGATAGGGGAGATGGATAAACAATAAGTAGATATAAAGGTAGTACAGGTACATAGGACATTAATATCCATATTTAATATATAGACTGACGATACGGGAGATGTGATAAACAATAAGTAGATATAACAGGTAGTACAGGTACATAGGGACATTAATATCCATATTTAATATAGACCGTGACGATACGGGAGATGTGATAAACAATAAGTAGATATAACAGGTAGTACAGGGTCCACTAGGGACATTAATATCCTATTATATATAGACCGTGACGATACGGAGATGTGATAAACAATAAGTAGATATACAGTAGTACAGGTCATAGGACATTAATATCCGTATTTAATATAGACCGTGACGATACGGGAGATGTGATAAACAATAAGTAGATACTAACAGGTAGAACAGGTCCATAGGGACATTAATATCCGTATTTAATATAGACCGTGACGATACGGGTGATGTCGATAAACAATAAGTAGATATAACAGGTAAGTCAGGTACATAGGGACATTAATATCCATATTTAATATAGACCGTGACTCATACGGGAGATGGATAAAAACAATAAGTAGATAATAACAAGGTAGTACAGGTACATAGGGACATTAATATCCTATTTAATATAGACCGTGACGATACGGGAGAGATGGATAACAACTAAGTAGATATAACAGGTAGTACAGGTACTAGGGACATTAATATCCTATTAATATAGACCGTGACGATACGGGAGATGGATAAACAATAAGTAGATATACAGGTAGTACAGGTCATAGGGACTAATATCCTATTTAATATAGACGTGACGATACGGGAGATGGATAAACCTAAGTAGATATAACAGGTAGTACAGGTCCATAGGGACATTAATATCCATTTAATATAGACGTGACGATACGGGAGATTGATAAACAATAAGTAGATAAACAGGTAGTACAGGTCCATAGGGACATTAATATCCTATTTATTAGACGTGACGATACGGGAGATGTGATAAACAATAAGTAGATATAACGGTAGTACAGGTACATAGGGACATAATATCCTTATTTAATATAGACCGCCGATACGGGAGATGTGATAACATAAGTAGAATTTAACAGGTAGTACAGGTACCATAGGGACATTAATATCCGTATTTAATATAGACGTGACGATACGGGAGATGTGATACAATAAGTAGATATAACAGGTAGTACAGGTACTAGGGACATTAATATCCGTATTTAATATAGACGTGACGATACGGGATATGTGATAAACAATAGTAGATATAACAGGTAGTACAGGTACATAGGGACATTAATATCCATATTTAATATAGACGTGACGATACGGGAGATTGATAAACAATAAGTAGATATAACAGGTAGTAACAGGTACATAGGGACATTAATATCCATTTAATATAGACCGTGACGATACGGGAGATGTGATAAACATAAGTAGATATAACAGGTAGTACAGGTACCATAGGACATTAAATATCATATTTAATATAGACGTGACGATACGGGAGATGTGATAACAATAAGTAGATATAACAGGTAGTACAGGTTCATAGGGACATTAATCTCATATTTATATAGACGTGACGATACGGAGATGGATAAACAATAAGTAGATATAACAGGTAGTACAGGTCCATAGGGACATTAATATCCATATTAATATAGACACGTCGATACGGGAGTATGGATAAACAATAAGTAGATTAACAGGTAGTACAGGTCCATAGGGACATTAATATCCATATTTAATATAGACCGTGACGATACGGGGAGATGGATAAACAATAAGTAGATATAACAGGTAGTACAGGTACACTAGGGACATTAATATCCATATTTAATATAGACCGTGACGATACGGAGATGTGATAACAATAAGTAGATATAACAGGTAGTACAGGTCCATAGGGACATTAATACCTTATTTAATATAGACCGTGACGATACGGGAGATGTGAAAACAATAAGTAGATATAACAGGTGTACAGGTCATAGGGACATTAATATCCAGTATTAATATAGGTGACGATACGGGAGATGTGATAAACAATAAGTGATATAACAGGTAGTACAGTACAAGGAACTTAATATCCATATTTAATATAGACCGTGACGATACGGGAGATGTGATAAACAATAATTAGATATAACAGGTAGTACAGGTCATAGGACATTAATATCCATATTTAATATAGACCGTGACGATAGGGGAGATGTGATAAACAATAAGTAGATATAACAGGTAGTACAGGTACAAGGGACATTAATATCCATATTTAATATAGGACCGTGACGATACGGGAGATGTGATAAACAATAAGTAGATATAACAGGTAGTACAGGTACATAGGGACATTAATATCCATATTTAATATAGACCCGTGACGATACGGGAGTGTGATAAAATAATAGATATAATTAACAAGGTAGTACAGGTACATAGGGACATTAATATCCATATTTAATATAGACCGTGACGATACGGGAGATGTGATAAACAATAAGTAGATATAACAGGTAGTACAGGTACATAGGGACATTAATATCCATATTTAATATAGACCGTGACGATACGGGATGTGATAAACAATAGTAGATATAACAGGTAGTACAGGTACATAGGGACATTAATATCCATTTAATATAGACGGTGACGATACGGAGATGTGATAAACAATAAGTAGATTAACAGAGTAGTACAGGTACATAGGGACATTAATATCCATATTTATATAGACCGTGACGATACGGAGATGTTGATAAACAATAGTAGATATAACAGGTAGTACAGGTACATAGGGACATTAATTCCATATTTAATAAGACGGTGACGATACGGGAGATGTGATAAACAATAAGTAGATATAACAGGTAGTACAGGTACACTAGGACATTAATATCCTTAATTTATTAGACCGTGACGATACGGGAGATGTGATAAACATAAGTAGATATAACAGGTAGTACAGGTACCATAGGGACTAATATCCATATTTAATATAGACCGTGACGATACGGGAGAGGTGATAAACAATAAGTAGATATAACAGGTAGTACAGGTACAAGGGACATTAATATCCATATTTAATACTAGACCGTGACGATACGGGAGATCTGATAAACAATAAGTAGATATAACAGGTAGTACAGGTACAGGGACATTAATATCCATATTTAATATAGACCGTGACGATACGGAGAGTGATAAACAATAAGTAGATATAACAGGTAGTACAGAGTCCATAGGACATTAATATCCATATTTAATATAGACCGTGACGATACGGGAGATGTGATAAACAATAAGTAGATATAACAGGGTAGTACAGGTACATGGACAATTAATATCCATATTTAATATAGACCGTGACGATACGGGAGATGTGATAAACAATAATTAGATATAACGGGTAGTACAGGTACATAGGGACATTAATATCCATATTTAATATAGACCGTGACGATACGGGAAGATGTGATAAACAATAAGTAGATATAACAGGTAGTACAGGTACAAGGGACATAATATCCATATTTAATATAGACCGTGACGATACGGGAGATGTGATAAACAATAAGTAGATATAACGGGTAGTACAGGTCTATAGGGACATTAATATCCATATTTAATATAGACCGTGACGATACGGGAGATGTGATAAACAATAAGTAGATATAGGGACATTAATATCCATATTTAATATAGACCGTGACGATACGGGAGATGTGATAAACAATAAGTAGATATAACAGGTAGTACAGGTACATAGGGACATTAATATCCATATTAATATAGACCGTGACGATACGGGAGATGTGATAAACAATAAGTAGATATAACAGGTAGTACAGGTACATAGGGACATTAATATCCTATTTAATATAGACCTGACGATACGGGAGATGATAAACAATAAGTAGATATAACAGGTAGTACAGGTACATAGGGACATTAATATCCTATTTAATATAGACAGTGACGATACGGGAGATGTGATAAACAATAAGTAGATATAACAGGTAGTACAGGTACATAGGGACATTAATATCCATATTTAATATAGACCGTGACATACAATAAGTAGATATAACAGGTAGTACAGGTACATAGGGACATTAATATCCGTATTTAATATAGACCGTGACGATACAGGAGATGCGATAAACAATAAGTAGATATAACAGGTAGTACAAGTCAATAGGGACATTAATATCCGTATAATATAAGACGTGACGGTAGTACAGGTACATAGGGACAAATTATCCGTATTAATATAGACCGTGACGATACGGAGAGATGCGATAAAAATAAGTAGATAAACAGGTAGTACAGGTACATAGGGACATTAATATCCGTATTAATATAGAACCGTGACGATACGGGGAGATGTAAACAATAAGTAGATATAACAGGTAGTACAGGTACATAGGGACATTAATATCCGTATTTAATATAGACCGTGACGATACGGGAGATTTGATAAACAATAAGTAGATATAACAGGTAGTACAGGTAATAGGGACATTAATATCCATATTTAATATAGACCGTGACGATACGGGAGATGTGATAAACAATAAGTAGATATAACAGGTAGTACAGGTACATAGGGACATTAATATCCGTATTTAATATAGACCGTGACGATACGGAGAGATGGATAAACAATAAGTAGATATAACAGGTAGTACAGGTACATAGGGACATTAATATCCATATTTAATATAGACAGGTGACGATAGGGAGATGTGATAAACAATAAGTAGAATAACAGGTAGTACAGGTCCATAGGAACATTAATATCCGTATTTAATATAGACCGTGACGATACGGAGATGTGATAAACAATAAGTATATAACAGGTAGTACAGGTACCATAGGGACATTAATATCCATTTAATATAGACCGTGACGATACGGGAGATGTGATAAACAATAAGTAGATATAACAGGTAGTACAGGACATAGGGACATTAATATCCATATTTAATATAGACCGTGACGATACGGGAGATGTGATAAACAATAAGTAGATATAACGGTAGTACAGGTACATAGGGACATTAATATCCTATTTAATATAGACGTGACGATACGGGAGATGTGATAAACAATAAGTAGATATACGGTAGTACAGGTACAGGGACATTAATATCCATATTTAATATAGACCGTGACGATAGGGGAGATGTGATAAACAATAAGTAGATATAACAGGTAGTACAGGTACATAGGGACATTAATATCCGTATTAATATAGACGGACGATACGGGAGATGTGATAAACAATAAGTAGATATAACGGTAGTACAGGTACATAGGGACATTAATATCCATATTTATAGACCGTGACGATACGGGAGATGTCGATAAACAATGAAGTAGATAACAGGTAGTACAGGTACATAGGGACATTAATATCCATATTTAATATAGACCGTGACGATACGGGAGATGTGCGATAAACAATAAGTAGATATAACAGGTAGTACAGGTACACAGGGACATTAATATCCGTATTTAATATAGACGTGACGATACGGGAGATGCGATAAACAATAAGTAGATATAACAGGTAGTACAGGTACACAGGGACATTAATATCCGTTTAATATAGACCGTGACGATACGGGAGATGTGATAAACAATAAGTAGTATAACAGGTAGTACAGGTACATAGGGACATTAATATCCGTATTTAATATAGACGTGACGATACGGGAGATGTGAAACAATAAGTAGATATACAGGTAGTACAGGTACCATGGGACATTAATATCCATATTTAATATAGACCGTGACGATACGGAGATGTGATAAACAATAAGTAGATATAACAGGTAGTACAGGTACATAGGACATTAATATCCATATTTAATATAGACCGTGACGATACGGAGATGTAAACAATAAGTAGATATAACAGGTAGTACAGGTCATAGGGACATTAATATCCATATTTAATATAGACCGTGACGATACGGGAGAGATGATAAACAATAAGTAGATATAACGGTAGTACAGGTACATAGGGACATTAATATCCGTATTTAATATAGACCGTGACGATACGGGAGATGTGATAAACAATAAGTAGATATAACAGGTAGTACAGGTCCATAGGGACATTAATATCCGTATTTAATATAGACCGTGACGATACGGAGATGTGATAAACAATAAGTAGATATAAAGGTAGTACAGGTACAAGGACATTAATATCCATATTTAATATAGACCGTGACGATACGGGAGATGTGATTAACAAAAAATTGGATATAAAAGGTAGTACAGGTACAAGGGACATTAATATCCATATTTAATATAGACCGTGACGATACGGGAGATTGATAAACAATAAGTAGATATAACAGGTAGTACAGGTCCATAGGGACATTAATATCCATATTTAATATAGACCGTGACGATACGGGAGATGTGATAAACAATAAGTAGATATAACAGGTAGTACAGGTACATAGGGACATTATATCCTATTTAATATAGACCGTGACGATACGGGAGATGTGATAAACAATAAGTAGATATAACAGGTAGTACAGGTACATAGGGACATTAATATCCGTATTTAATATAGACCGTGACGATACGGAGATGTGATAAACAATAAGTAGATATAACAGGTAGTACAGGTCCATAGGGACATTAATATCCGTATTTAATATAGACGTGACGATACGGAGATGCGATAAAACAATAAGTAGATATAACAGGTAGTACAGGTACATAGGGACATTAATATCCATATTAATATAGAACCGTGACGATACGGGAGGTGATAAACAATAAGTAGATATAACAGGTAGTACAGGTACATAGGGACATTAATATCCTATTTAATATAGACCGTGACGATACGGGAGATGTGATAAACAATAAGTAGATATAACAGGTAGTACAGGTCCATAGGGACATTAATATCCATATTTAATATAGACCGTGACGATACGGAGATGCGATAAACAATAAGTAGATATAACAGGTAGTACAGGTACATAGGGACATCATATCCTTTAATATAGACCGTGACGATACGGGAGATGTGATAAACAATAAGTAGAATAACAGTGTAGTACAGGTACATAGGGACATTAAATCCATATTTAATATAGACCGTGACGATACGGGAGATGTGATAAACAATAAGTAGATATAACAGGTAGTACAGGTCCATAGGGACATTAATATCCGTATTTAATATAGACCGTGACGATAGGGGAGATGCGATAACAATAAGTAGATTAAAAAGGTAGTACAGGTACATAGGGACATTAATATCCTATTTATATAGACGTGACGATACGGGAGATGTGTAAACAATAAGTAGATAGATACGGTAGTACATACAATAGGGACATAATATCCCATATTTAATATAGACCGTGACATACCGGGAGAGATGTGCATAACATCAGATAGATAATAACAGGTTTATTTAGACAGGGTCTAGCGGACATATACTATCCGTATTAATATAGACGGTGACGATACGGTAGATGTGATAAACAATAAGTAGATATACAGGTAGTACAGGTACTAGGGACATTAATATCCATATTAATATAGACCGTGACGATACGGGAGATGTGATAAACAATAAGTAGATATAACAGGTAGTACAGGTCATAGGGACATTAATATCCATATTTAATATAGACCGTGACGATACGGGAGATGTGATAAACAATAAGTAGATATACAGGTAGTACAGGTACATAGGGACATTAATATCCGTATTTAATATAGACCGTGACGATACGGGAGATGTGATAAACAATAAGTAGATATAACAGGTAGTACAGGTACATAGGGACATTAATATCCTATTTAATATAGACCGTGACGATACGGGAGATGTGATAAACAATAAGTAGATATACAGGTAGTACAGGTACATAGGGACATTAATATCCGTATTTAATATAGACCGTGACGATACGGGAGATGTGATAAACAAAGTAGATATAACAGGTAGTACAGGTCCATAGGGACATTAATATCCATATTTATAGACCGTGACGATACGGGAGATGTGATAAACAATAAGTAGATATACAGTAGTACAGGTCCATAGGGACATTAATTACCTATTATATATAGACCGTGACGATACGGGAGATGTGATACACATAAGTAGATATAACAGGTAGTACAGGACACAGGGACATTAATATCCATATTTAATATAGACCGTGACGATACGGGAGATGTGATAAACAATAAGTAGATATAACAGGTAGTACAGGTACATAGGGACATTAATATCCATATTAATATAGACCGTGACGATACGGGAGATGTGATAAACAATAAGTAGATATAACAGGTAGTACAGGTACATAGGGCATAATATCCATATTTAATATAGACCTGACGATAGGGGAGATGTGATAAACAATAAGTAGATATAACAGTAGTACAGTCATAGGGACATTAATATCCATATTTAATATAGAGAGACGTGACGAAACTGACGATACGGGAGATGTGATAAACATAAGTAGATATAACATTAGTACAGGTCCATAGGGCATTAATATCCTATTTAATATAGACCGTGACGATACGGAGATGTGATAAACAATAAGTAGATATAACAGGTAGTACAGGTCCATAGGGACATTAATATCCTATTTAATATAGACCGTGACGATACGGGAGATGTGATAAACAATAAGTAGATATAACAGGTAGTACAGGTCCATAGGGACATTAATATCCTATTTAATATAGACAGTGACGATACGGGAGATGTGATAACATAAGTAGATATAACAGGTAGTAACGGTCCATAGGGACATTAATATCCATATTTATATAGAACCGTGACGATACGGAGATGTGATAAACAATAAGTAGATATAACGGAGTACAGGCATAGGGACATAATATCCTATTTAATATAGACCGTGACGATACGGGAGATGTGATAAACAATAAGTAGAATATAACGGGTAGTACAGGTACATAGGGACATTAATATCCTATTTAATATAACCGTGCAATACGGGAGATGTGATAAACAATAAGTAGATATAACGGTAGTACAGGTCCATAGGGACATTAATATCCTATTAATATAGACCGTGACGATAGGGGAGATGTAATAAACAATAAGTAGATATAACAGGTAGTACAGGTACATAGGGACATTAATATCCATATTTAATATAGACCGTGACGATACGGGAGATGTGATAACATAAGTAGATATAACAGGTAGTACAGGTCCATAGGGACATTAATATCCATATTTAATATAGACCGTGACGATACGGGAGATGTGATAAACAATAAGTAGATATAACAGGTAGTACAGGTCCATAGGGACATTAATATCCATATTAATATAGACGGTGACGATACGGGAGATGTGATAAACAATAAGTAGATATAACAGGTAGTACAGTGCATAGGGACATTAATATCCATATTTAATATAGACAGTGACGATACGGGAGATGTGATAAACAATAAGTAGATATAACAGGTAGTACAGGTACATAGGGACATTAATATCCTATTTAATATAGACCGTGACGATACGGGAGATGTGATAAACAATAAGTAGATATAACAGGTGTACAGGTACATAGGGACATTAATATCCATATTTAATATAGACCGTGACGATACGGGAGATGTGATAAACAATAAGTAGATATAACGGGTAGTACAGGTACCATAGGGACATTATATCCTTTTAATATAGACCTGACGATAGGGAGATGTGATACAATAAGTAGATATAAAGGGTAGTCAGGTACAAGGGACATTATATCCATATAATATAGACCGTGACGATACGGAGATGTGATAACATAAGTAGATATAACAGGTAGTACAGGTCCAAGGGACATAATATCCATATTTAATATAGACCGTGACGATACGGGAGATGTGATAAACAATAAGTAGATATAACAGGTAGTACAGGTACATAGACATTAATATCCATATTTAATATAGACCTTGACGATACGGGAGATGTGATAAACAATAAGTAGATATAACAGATAGTACAGGTACATAGGGACATTAATATCCGTATTTAATATAGACCGTGACGATACGGGAGATGTGATAAACAATAAGTAGATATAACGGGTAGTCAGGTCCATGGGACATTAATATCCATATTTAATATAGACCGTGACGATAGGGGAGATGTGATAAACAATAAGTAGATTAAACGGGTAGTACAGGTCCATAGGGACATAATATCCATATTTAATATAGACCGTGACGATACGGGAGATGTGATAAACAATAAGTAGATATAACGGGTAGTACAGGTACATAGGACATTAATATCCATATTTAATATAGACCGTGACGATACGGGAGATGTGATAAACAATAAGTAGATATAACGGGTAGTACAGGTCCATAGGACATTAATATCCATATTTAATATAGACCGTGACGATACGGAGATGTGATAAACAATAGTAGATTAAACGGTAGTACAGGTACATAGGGACATTAATATCCATATTTAATATAGACCGTGACATACGGGAATGTGAAAACAATAGTAGTAATATACGGGTAGTACAGGTACATAGGGACATTATATCCGTATTTAATATAGATCGTGACGATACGGGAGATGTGATAAACAATAAGTAGATATAACAGGTAGTACAGGTACCTAGGACATTAATATCCGTATTTAATATAGACCGTGACGATACGGGAGATGTGATAAACAATAAGTAGATATAACAGGTAGTACAGGTACATAGGGACATTAATATCCGTATTTAATATAGACCGTGACGATACGGGAGATGTGATAAACAATAAGTAGTTATAACAGGTAGTACAGGTCCATAGGGACATTAATATCCATATTTAATATAGACCGTGACGATACGGGAGATGTGATAACAATAAGTAGATATAACAGGTAGTACAGGTACATAGGGACATTAATATCCATATTTAATATAGACCGTGACGATACGGGAGATGTGATAAACAATAAGTAGATATAACAATACGGGAGATGTGATAAACAATAAGTAGATATAACAGGTAGTACAGATACATAGGGACATTAATATCCATATTTAATATAGACCGTGACGATAGGGGAGATGTGATAAACAATAAGTAGATATAAC
>JAACNH010001246.1:0-89377 GCA_019447015.1 Hymenochirus boettgeri
TGCTCTCTGTCATGTGACTTCCTGCTCTCTGTCATGTGACTTCCTGCACTCTGTCATGTGACTTCCTGCTCTTGGTCATGTGACTTCCTGTTTTTTTACATCACTTGTGTCCGTTAAGCGGTTCCGGCAGAATTGATTGAATATCGGGCAGATTGGTCGTCAGGTAAGTTCTAATGGGTGGGTGCAACTTCATTTTAACTTTCAGTGTGTATTGGCCCAAATAGGAAAGTCTTTTATTGGTCAAACAATATGAAACCCAGTACACATTGTGACAGTGTAAATATGGACTGAAACGCGTAGAAGTATGTAAGCGCAAATAGATGATTATATATATATATTATCACAGGACCCAGGAGTGCTTCCTTCGTACTTAGGATTCTTTTATCTGTATATCTATATATATGTAATACATAAGGCTCTGGCATTTTCAATGGGAAGGTGTAGTGGCGAGAATCTATATTACAATCACTTAGTGATGTCACTGAGTGACTTCCTGTATTCCACTGCCCCTCCCACTGTCTCCCCCTCCCTGTATTAGTCATTTATATAGGAATCCATGTTTATTTGTTTATGTTCGGTCCTTCTTTCTCTTTTCAATAGGAACGATAATTAACTATTTATACATTAAACAGGGATTCCTATATAAATGACTAATACAGGAAGGGGAGAGACACTGGTAGTGGGCAGGGTTTTTTGGCTGGCCATATGTATTATAAGTAATAATATGCTACCTACAGTGTAATATATGGATTAACTTCACCTCGGAGTTCCATGCCCTGTATAAAAGCACTTTTGAGTAGTGTGAGTTCAGCACGAGCACAGATTAGCTATTCCGGGTTTGGGCTACACTGGGGTGGGTACTCTCCTAATTTACACGGGGGTGGGTACTCTCCTAATTTGACACGGGGGTGGGTACTCTCCTAATTTGCACGGGGGTGGGTACTCTCCTAATTTGCACGGGGGTGGGTACTCTCCTAATTTGCACGGGGGTGGGTACTCTCCTAGTTTACACGGGGGTGGGTACTCTCCTAGTTTACACGGGGGTGGGTACTCTCCTAATTTACACGGGGGTGGGTACTCTCCTAATTTACACGGAGGTGGGTACTCTCCTAATTTACACGGAGGTGGGTACTCTCCTAGTTTACACGGAGGTGGGTACTTAACTAATTTACACGGGGGTGGGTACTCTCCTAATTAAAGGAAGCAGAAATCACGGTTCTGTCATCCTGATGACGGCCTAAAGGTGTGGCTCACAGACGTTGTGTAATTAATAAATTGTCTGGATTATATTTACCTTATTTTATCATGTATTATTTTACTCCTTATCGTGGCCTTTCTCTTTACAGCTTCGTATACACGCGATACCCGGGTGATGTACAAATGGCCGTTAACGGCAGACCGAGCGCCTATGCACTTATAGATAGTTGCCAGAAACGGGCATTCGTACATCATCGTGCATGGGTCGGGCCCTTATATCACTCGTGTACGGGCCCTTAATTCTCTTCTACGTTTTATAAATTAGCAGGTATATTTCTCTGCGAACACAATAAGTACGAAGATGTTCTTGTTGGTTTTCGTGGGCGGTAGGGGGTCTGTATCCAGATCATCACCTCCAAGTCTCTGTGCCATTCTCTTTCCAGGCAGAATTTACAGCAATGCGGGATCAGTACATGCGAGCTGGGGAAGGATTTATCATCTGTTATTCCATCACGGACAGTCGAAGCTTTCATGAAGCTCGCGAGTTCAAACAGCTCATCTACCGTGTACGGCGCACAGATAACACCCCCGTGGTACTGGTCGGTAATAAGTCCGACCTTTCTCGTCTGAGGCAGGTAAAGACCCTATAGAAATCTTTAGTCAATCTCTAAGCGTATTTCTAGGCAGACATCTTGTCTTTGTGTTTACACAGGTCTCTAAGGAGGAGGGGGTCTCCCTTTCTCGAGAATTCAACTGTCCATTCTTCGAAACCTCCGCTGCTTTCCGTTATTACATAGACGACGTGTTCCACGCTCTCGTGCGAGAGATTCGCCGGAAGGAAAGGGAAGACGCACTGGCACACGAACGCAAGCTAAAGCCGAGCTCGTCCGTGTGGAAGAGGCTGAAATCTCCTTTCAGGAAGAAGAAGAATTCGGTGACCTGAGATTTAGTTCCCGTCTCGGGGACCCTGAGCCTCGCTAGAAATGCCGGACTCCTGTTGTAAATAGATCTGTGTTTGCGGCCACAGGGGAAGCCCCTTTTCCCCGTCCCCGATTACACTGTATGTAAGTGCCTTTGTGTCTGATACTAACACTGCTGTAACCGTGACTCCTGGAAAGCCTTGAGGCCTGCGCCGCTCACAAACTATCTTCCATGTTGTGCTGCATTGGAATGAATCACTAATGTGTAGAATAGTGACCATAACACGTTCAGAATAGTGACGTGGCCCTAATTGCACTATTCACTATTAAACCGTTCTAAATGGGAATAAACGAAACGCACAGTATCTCCGGTGCTCTGGTTACCCATGGTGCCTTTCAGTTAAACACTCCCATGATGGCGTGAACCATAATTCAAAACCCAGAGGGCAGGATCCTTCCTACATCAATGCCCATGTAGCTGGCGGGATGGTATCACCCTGGTAAGGTTAATTCAGGGATTTACAGTAGATTAGGGAGATGGGGAGAGCAGGGTCCCCCCTATGGAGTATTGACGTGTAGGATCCTGATTCCCAGCATTCCTGCTGAATGACAAAACTGGGAAGTCAATGTGAAAATGAATCCGTCTCCCTTTGGGAATTGGAAACGGATCCTCGGGCTCTGGGTGTTTTATTTGATCTTTTGGTTTTTTTTCACCAAGGAATTTGCACAAGCGACCGTTATATTTTGTATGTGACAATATATCGTCTTTATAAAACACATTGTTTGCGTGTCACTGGGAGGATAAGTGTCATCTGTGTGTAAGGGAGGTTGTAGTCGTGTGTAGGGTTGACGGTTGATGGGAATGTATACATGGAATTGTACAGCGCTACGGAAGGTGTTGGCGCTATATAAATCCATAATAATAATAATGTTGGTTATAATGCAGTTCTATTAATTACAATGACTGATGGTGCCACAGCACTAAGATATAATTCATTAGTGTAACTACGTGGGACCCTATAGACTGCGTTCCCTCACTATAGATTCTATAGAGATTACCTAGGCTAGATGTTCTGTGCCGTATATACAGTGATTCTCACTGTCTGCATGGATTTAAAATGGATAAAGATAGAACAGATACTGCCACTGACTATGAGAGCAACTGGAGCATTTCATTGGATATGATTTACAATGGCAGCATTACAAGGTTGGCCCATATCGTTCCTGTCCATGGTTCCCTTGTAAAGGCCATGTCCATGGTGACTTGTACGTGATCGACAGGGAACCCTAACTGATATTTTTACCAGTTTATTACATGTATTTGGAACCAGATTTTCTACATTTCTGGATAAGGTATCCGCCTCCTCCCTCCGCTCAATGAGCTTTTTATAAGCTTGAGCATGTGCAGTGAAGGCAACAGGTGAAACAGCCATCAATCATTGGTTGTGATGTCGGCAGTCTCAACCTTGATTGACAGCATGCAGGTAATAATGTGTTGAATATATCTGTTGGGGCCAGGAAACGGACAAGTGACCATTTTTTTTGTTTACATACCCTTTAAATAAACCTGAATCTCTAACTTTGCCTTTAATTTTACCGACTAATCAAACCAGGCACTGCACAGACCTTTGGGGGGAAAATCCACAGTTCTTTAAAAGGAAATAAGTCGAGGAATGCAGACGGTCTGTGTTACCATATAGAAATGAAATAGGGGACCCCTCAATGGCCATAAGATAGGGGCCAGTGTAAGTCATACTTACATTACATGTCTCTGTTCGCTTAATGGGAACAGCAGTGGAATCTATTCTATAGAAATCACTTGGCTATGTAGCGGAATGATTTTTATAAGGATATATTCCACTACAGCTCCCATTAGAATTTGTCCCTCTTGGGCTTGTTTTAAAGGGGAAAAGTAAACTCGCAAGCGCACCAGCATAGCCCACATCTACACAAGGACACCTACTTGGCCACTGCAAGGACCAATCACAGGTTTTGCTTCTGCCACTTTGTGCAGGAACAACTTTTGTATATGGAAGTATCAACCAGAACATTGGGAATAATGCAAATGTCACGTTTCAAATGTAAAATCAAAAGGCGTTTTCTTACCAAATTACAATAGAGAAGTTCAGCTTTAAAGGAGTGAGGAAACTGGTTACAATAAGGGATCGCTGTCTAACCATTAAAGTGACACTAAACCGCCATGGAGTGAGCGCGTTCGAGACAGCGGGAAATCTACCAAGTGGTGCTCCGGTAGGTAAGTTTATCTGTTTAACCCGGACGTTCTATTATTCACGGAAGTGACAGTTACACTTTAACATGCAATCCAACATCCCTTTATACCCTAAAGCCTTGTACACGTTGGATAATTTCCGTACGATGCAGCGGACGAACGTTCATCGTTAATCCTCATAATTGAAACGACATCTGTACACACACCAACAATATTCACCACGATAGTCGTTAGATATAGACGTTCGAACGTAACGTAACATTCGTATCTTCGCGCAATTACGAAAGCAGCGCACGCGCCTTTTATATATTTTTTCGTAGCGCGTTAACGATAATCTGCCGACTGAGATTTTACCAAACTGTCACCAGATCCGTAAAGTTACCGTTTAAACTTTTCTTATACGTTACGTTGACTTGACTAGGAAATCGTTTTAGTCCATTACAGGGCTGGGAACACCCAGTAACTGCTGGGCTATTCCAAATTGTGATATCCACTTAAACATCCAGAAATACATTGTGCCAATGGACACCCTATGGTATTAGCTAATAGGATCGGGGGAGGTTTTCCTATGGCTCCTGTACTTCCCAATAATAATTGAGAAACACGTCTTTATTCCAGCCATACACTGGGTTGACGTTACTTTTAATCATTGTTTGATCCATCATTAATGGCAAATTGATCGTAACCTGCCAATGTCCCAGTGATGTTTCTGTATACTGATGTCAGATCCGTATTAACAATTGATTAGAGATGGACACAAAACCGAACTAGTTTGTTTTTCCGGACTCATGGCTGTATTTTCGATAATTACAGCCATGTAATTACCGCTCGCTAACCCTCCAAAGTATCATTCGTTTTCGCTAACCCTCAAATGTATCGTTCGCTAACCCCGCGAATGTAGCCTTCGATTTCGGTAACCCTCGAATTTGTGGTTCTATTTTTGGTAACCCTCGAAAGTATCGCTCGGTAACCCCGCGAATGTAGCCTTCGGTTTCGGTAACCTTCGAATTTGTGGTTCTATTTTTGGTAACCCTTGAAAGTATCGCTTGGTAACCCCGCGAATGTAGCCTTCGGTTTCGGTAACCCTCAAATTTATGGTTCTATTTTCGATAACCCTCGAAAGTATCGTTCGGTAATCCTCGAATTGGCCGTAACCCTCAAATGTATCTTGTGCAAAACCCCACAATTGCCCGCTCGTGGTTAAGAAGTGTTGTAACAAGTTTTGGTGACAGTGACATGTTCCCCAGACCATTTCCCAGGTGCCACAGCCATTTACAGTAAGTTACCATTGTTAGTTTAGCTGTAAATCACCCGGACTTTTCGAACTATCACTCCCCATAGACTTTAATGGGTCCGAATTCGAACTTTCCAACTTTTACTGAAGTTCGTCCATCTCTACAATTAATTAGAAAGTGATCAGTAGGTGTCTGTGAGGTGTTAAGGGTAAGACTGAGGTCACACTACGACGCATGGGAAAAGCAGGTTCCCGCGTGTTTCCCGCGTGTGTGAAAAAAATGGTATTTGCGTGTCATGATCCATGACATTGTCATGCAGTGCTCTGCGTTTCTCACACGCGAACGGATCACAAATCGCGATCGGAAGGGCACTAGCGTGGCCTAGCACTAAGGTTTAGTATTTATGAATGGAAATACATTATTTTTATTGTGAAATAAAGATATTTTATTATTTACCCCCTGGTGCATTTCATTAAAGGGCCAGTTCACCCTCCAAACCCCAAAACTACAATCAATAGAAAGCTGACAGACGTAGGCTCATCTCTACTGAACAACTTCCTTTTTACACGCTCCGAGCAGGCAGCTAAGGGGAATGTCATTGGCTGCGATATTTACATTTATAGATTTGAGGGGTGAACTTGCCCTTTAATAAAGTGTGGTTGGGATTTAGTTAATGCGAAATATTTACATTTTAACGGCAATGGGAAAAAATGTCCCAAAATTTGGCAATTCCCGCGGTAACGCTTCCGCAGATTCCTGGGCTAGGTAATAGCACACTCCTCCTATATGTCACCGCACGTCTGTACCGAATATCGTGTCTCTGGATGGAAATCTGGGAGGAGATAGTCCAAAAAAACAGGAAGAATAAAAGGGAACAGAAATGAGTTCATTCTGGTTCTATGGTAAAGGGCTATGGGAGCAGGTTTAACTCTTTCCGCTAGACCAGCTGATTAGCATTTAAATAGCCATTGGAATCAGATTGTAAGCTGTGTGGCCAGATATGAGATTTCTAGAGAGACTCAATGGGGTGTAGGCGTGGCCTAATGTCTATTTGGGTCTGATGGGGAGGGGTGAATTGAACAAACTGGACATGTAGGGACATTTATTGGGCTCAAGGCTTGTACACTCACGATGTGCGTTCCAAGCCACGACCCCCGACACTGACGGCTACACGTGACGAACGGCCGTTTCGGCCGAGAATCATCCGTGTGTATGCGTTCAGTTGGGGGTCGTTCGTTAATCCGCCCAGCCCAGACACACATCGTTATACATAGGCACACATGGTCACACGCAGGAACAACGCACACAGTCACACGCAGGCACAACACACACAGTCACACGCAGGCACAACACACACAGTCACACGCAGGCACAACACAGTCAGACACAGTCACACAGACAACACGCAGACACAGTCACACGCAAGCACAACACACACATTCACGCAGATACAGTCACACACAGGCACAACACACACAGTCACACGCAGGCACAACACGCACAGTCACACACACAAGGTAACACAGTTACACATGGTCTCTGGTTTTTTTTACATGTTGCCTTTTAAAATACACATATAAAGTCAGCGCAGAGATTTTCTGCTCCTTTATTTTGTGACTTCAAAATACACAATCGTCCATACATGATTATTATTATTATGGATTTATATAGCGCCAACATCTTCCGTGGCGCTTTACAATTACATAGTCATACATTACATACAGGGTAATACATGTTATATAAAGTCATACATATTACATACAGGGTAATACTGTGACTTGGCGATCTGTGTGCTCTGTACAGATTGGGGGATGTTTGTCTGTGACTCCGCGGTCTGTGTGCTCTGTACAGATTGAGGGATGTTTGACTGTGACTCGGCGGTCTGTGTGCTCTGTACAGATTGGGGGATGTTTGTCTGTGACTTGGCGATCTGTGTGCTCTGTACAGATTGGGGGATGTTTGTCTGTGACTTGGCGGTCTGTGTGCTCTGTACAGATTGGGGGATGTTTGTCTGTGACTTGGCGGTCTGTGTGCTCTGTACAGATTGGGGGATGTTTGTCTGTGACTTGGCGGTCTGTGTGCTCTGTACAGATTGGGGGATGTTTGTCTGTGTCTATACTTTCTGCTTTCTCTTCCAAAACTTAGCTTTGATCACAAATGAATGGGCCAACATGGAGACCCTGGCAGGAATGTCAAAGGTAAAAACCGTCTATTGGGTAGAGAAGTGACACAGTTAGTGTATGGCCAGCCTGCGCTGTCTTTCTTATATCTAAGGCTTTTGCTCTGTGCTCCAATTCCAGGTGTGTGCCCTCTGTGCTGCATATCTACACTTGTTGTCTCCTGGTTCTTATTGTCTTACTGTTGTTCTGTGCGATTCACCTCTAAGCTTTTTGCGCTATTTCTATATTTATACTGTCTACTCTCCGCACTGCATCTCTAAGCTTTACTCTCCGCACTGCATCTCTAAACTGTGTACTCTCAGCTCTCAACGTGTATCTCCGCACTCCATCTCTAAACTGTGTACTCTCCGCACTCCATCTCTAAGCTTTGTACTCTCCGCACTCCATCTCTAAACTGTGTACTCTCCGCACTCCATCTCTAAACTGTGTACTCTCGCACTCCATCTCTTAAACTGTGTACTTCCGCACTCATCTCTAAACTGTGTACTCTCCGCACTCCATCTCTAAACTGTGTACTCTCCGCACTCCATCTCTAAACTGTGTACTCTCACGTCACCCTCTCTAAACTGTGTATCTCCGCACTCCATCTCTAAACTGTGTACTCCGCACTCCATCTCTAAACTGTGTACTCTCCGCACTCCATCTCTAAACTGTGTACTCTCCGCACTCCATCTCTAAACTGGTACTTCCGCACTCCATCTCAAACTTGTAGTACTCTCCGCACTCATCTCTAAACTGTACTCTCCCCTGCTCTATGTGTACTCTCCGCACTCCATCTCTAAACTGTGTACTCTCGCACTCCATCTCTAAACTGTGTACTCTCCGCACTCCATCTCTAAACGTGTACTCCCGCACCATCTCTAAATGTGTACTTCCGCACTGATCTCTAAAGTGTACTTTCCGAGCATCTCCTAACTGTGTACTCTCCGCACTGCATCTCTAAACTGTGTACTCTCCGCACTGCATCTCTAAACTGTGTACTCTCCGCACTCCATCTCTAAGCTTTGTACTCTCCGCACTGCATCTCTAAACTGTGTACTCTCCGCACTCGATCTCTAAACTGTGTACTCTCCGCACTGCATCTCTAAACTGTGTACTCTCCGCACTGCATCTCTAAACTGTGTACTCTCCGCACTCCATCTCTAAGCTTTGTACTCTCCGCACTGCATCTCTAAACTGTGTACTCTCCGCACTGCATCTCTAAACTGTGTACTCTCCGCACTGCATCTCTAAACTGTGTACTCTCCGCACTGCATCTCTAAACTGTGTACTCTCCGCACTGCATCTCTAAACTGTGTACTCTCCGCACTCCATCTCTAAGCTTTGTACTCTCGCAATGCATCTCAAAACTGTGTACTCTCCGCATCCATCTCTAAAACTGTGTACTCTCTCACTGCATCTCTAAAACTGTGTTACTCCGCACTCATCTCTAAATGTGTACTTTCCGCACTCCATCTCTAAAATGTGTACTCTCCGCTACTTCATCTCTAAACTGTGTACTCTCCGCACTGCATCTCTAAACTGTGTACTCTCCGCACTGCATCTCTAAACTGTGTACTCTCTCACTACATCTCTAAACTGTGTACTCTCCGCACTGCATCTCTAAACTGTGTACTCTCGCACTCCATCTCTAAAAACGTGTACTCTCCGCACTCCATCTCCAAACTGTTGTACTCTCCGCACTCCATCTCTAAACTGTGTACTCTCCGCACTCCATCTCTAAACTGTGTACTCTCCGCACTCCATCTCTAAACTGTGTACTCTCCGCACTCCATCTCTAAACTGTGTACTCTCCGCACTCCATCTCTAAACTGGTACTCTCCGCACTCCATCTCTAAACTGTGTTCTCTCCGCAGCACTCTCTCAACGTTGTATCTCCGCACTCCATCTCAAACTGTGTACTCTCCGCCACTCCATCTCTAAACTGTGTACTCTCCACTCCATCTCTAAACTGTGTACTCTCCGCACTCCATCTCTAAACTGTGTACTCTCCGCACTCCATCTCTAAACTGTGTACTCTCCGCACTCCATCTCCAAACTGTGTACTCTCCGCACTCCATCTCAAACTGTGTACTCTCCGCACTCCATCTCTAAACTGTGTACTCTCCGCACTCCATCTCTAAACTGTGTACTCTCGCACTCATCTCTAAACTGTGTACTCTCCGCACTCCACTCTCTAAACTGTGTACTCTCCGCACTCCATTCTAAACTGTGTACTCTCCGCACTCCATCTCCAACTGTGTACTCTCCGCACTCCATCTCTAAACTTGTATGTACTCTCGCACTCCATCTCCAAAACTGTGTACTCTCCGACTCCATCTCTAAACTGTGTACTCTCCGCACTCCATCCAAACGTGTACTCTCCGCACTCCATCTCTAAACTGTGTACTCTCCGCACTCCATCTCTAAATTGTGTACTCTCCGCACTCCATTCCAAACTGTGTTACTCTCCGCACTCCATCTCTAAGCTTTGTACTCTCCGCGCTCCATCTCTAAACTGTGTACTCTCCGCACTCCATCTCTAAACTGTGTACTCTCCGCACTGCATCTCTAAACTGTGTACTCTCCGCACTCCATCTCTAAACTGTGTACTCTCCGCACTCCATCTCTAAAATTGTGTAATCTCCGCACTCCATCTCAAACTGTGTTACTCTCCGCACTCCATCTCTAAGCTTGTACTCTCGCGCTCCATTCTCAAACTGTGTACTCTCCGCACTCCATCTCTAAACTGTGTACTCTCGCACTCCATCTCCAAACTGTGTACTCTCCGCACTCCATCTCTAAGCTTTGTACTCTCCGCACTCCATCTCCAAAATGCGTGTACTCTCCGACTCCATCTCTAAACTGTACTCTCCGCACTATCTCAAACTGTGTACTCTCCGACACTCCATCTCTAAAGTGTACTCTCGCACTCCCTCTAACTTGTACTCTCCGCGCTCATCTCTAAACTGTGTACTCTCCGCACTCCATCTCTAACTGTGTACTCTCCGCACTCCATCTCTAAAACTGTGTGACTCTCGCACCCATCTCTAAACTGTGTACTCTCCGCACTCCATCTCAAACTGGTACTCTCCGCACTCCATCTCTAAGCTTTGTACTCTCCGCGCTCCATCTCTAAACTGTGTACTCTCCGCACTCCATCTCTAAACTGTGTACTCTCCGCACTCCATCTCCAAACTGTGTACTCTCCGCACTCCATCTCTAAGCTTTGTACTCTCCGCACTCCATCTCCAAACTGTGTAATCTCCGCACTCCATCTCTAAGCTTTGTACTCTCCGCGCTCCATCTCTAAACTTGTACTTCTACTCCATCTCTAAACGTGTACTCTCCGCACTCCATCTCTAAAATGTGTTACTCTCCGCACTCCATCTCTAAGCTTTGTGCTCTCCGTGCTCCATCTCTAAACTTTGTACTCTCCGCCACCATCTTAAACTGTGTACTCTCGCACTCCATCTCTAAACTGTGTACTCTCCGCACTCCATCTCCAAACTGTGTACTCTCCGCACTCCATCTCTAAGCTTTGTACTCTCCGCGCTCCATCTCTAAACTTTGTACTCTCCGCACTCCATCTCTAAACTGTGGTATCTCCGCACTCCATCTCTAACTGTGTACTCTCCGCACTCCATCTCTAAACTGTGTACTCTCCGCACTCCACTCTAAACTTGTACTCTCCGCACTCCATCTCAAGCTTTGTACTCTCCGCGACTCCATCTAAACTTTGTACTCTCCGCACTTGCATCTCTAAGCTTTGACTCTCCGCTCCATCTATAAGCTTTGTACTCTCGCACGCATCTCTAAGCTTGTACTCTCGCGCCCTCTTAAGCTTTGTACTCTTCGCGCTCCATCTCTAAGCTTTGTACTCTCCGCACTCCATCTCTAAACTTGTACTCTCCTCTCCATTCTAAACTGTTTGTACTCTCGTGCTCCATCTCTAAGCTTGTACTCTCCGCACCCATCATCTCCGCACTCCATCTCTACGCTTTGTACTCTCCGCACTCCATCTCTAAGCTTTGTACTCTTGCACTCCATCTCTACTACTAAGCTTTGTAATTCCGCCACTCCATCTCTAAAGCTTTGTACTCTCCGCACTCCATCTCTAAGCTTTGTACTCTCCGTGCTCCATCTCTGAGCTTTGTACTCTCCGCACTCCATCACTCTCCGCACTCCATCTCTAAGCTTTGTACTCTCCGCACTCCATCTCTAAGCTTTGTACTATCCGCACTCCATCTCTAAGCTTTGTACTCTCCGTGCTCCATCTCTGAGCTTTGTACTCTCCGCACTCCATCACTCTCCGCACTCCATCTCTAAGCTTGTACCTCTCGCCACTCATCTCTAAGCTTGTACTCTCCGCACTCCATCTCTAAGCTTTTGTACTCTCCGCACTCCATCTCTAAGCTTTGTACTCTCCGCACTCCATCTCTAAGCTTTGGACTCTCCGCACTCCTATCTCTAAGCTTTGTACTCTCCGCACTCCATCTGCTACTCTCCGCACCCATCTCTAAGCTTTGTACTCTCCGCAACTCACCTATCCGACTCCATCTCTAAATGTTGTACTCTCCGCACTCCATCTCTAAAGCTTTGTACTCTCCGCACTCACATTCTCTAAACTGTGTTACTCTCCGCACTCCATCTCTAAACTGTGTACTATCCGACACCTCCATCTCTAAACTGTGTACTCTCCGCACTCCATCTCTAAAACTGTGTTACTCTCCGCACTCCATCTCTAAACTGTGTACTCTCCGCACTCATCTCAAGCTTTGTACTCTCCGCACTCCATCTCTAAAACTGGTACTCTCCGCACTCCATCTCTAAACTGGTACTCTCCGCACTCCATCTTAAACTGGTACTCTCGCACTCATCTCTAAACTGGTACTCTCCGCACTCACATCTCTAAACTGTGTACTCTCCGCACTCCATCTCTAAAATGTGTACTCTCCGCCACTCCATCTCTAAAAGCTTTGTGTACTCTCGCACTCCATCTCTACAACTGTGTACTCTCCGCACATCCATCTCTAAAACTGGTACTCTCCGCCACTCCATCTCTAAACTGGTTACTCTCCGCACTCCATCTCTAAACTGCGTACTCTCCGCACTCCATCTCTAAACTGTGTACTCTCCGCACTCCATCTCTAAACTGCGTACTCTCCGCACTCCATCTCTAAACTGTGTACTCTCCGCACTCCATCTCTAAACTGTGTACTCTCCGCCACTCATCTCTAAAGCTTGTACTCTCCGCACTCCATCTCTAAACTGGTACTTCCGCACCCATCTCAAGTGTGTACTCTCCGCACTCCATCTCTAAATGTGTACTCTCGCACTCCATCTCTAAGCTTTGTACTCTCCGCACTCCATCTCTAAATGGTAATCTCCGCACTCCATCTCTAAACGCGTTACCTCCGCACTCCATCTCTAAAGCTTTGTACTCTCCGCACTCCATCTCAAACTGTGTACTCTCCGCACTCCATCTCTAAACTGCTGTGTACTCTCCGCACTCCATCTTAAATGTGTACTCTCGCATCCATCTCTAAACTGGTACTCTCCGCACTCCATCTCTAAATGTACTCTCCGCACTCCATCTCTAAAATGTGTACTCTCCGCACTCCATCTCTAACTTGTACTCTCCGCACTCCATCTCTAAACTGTGTACTCTCCGCACTCCATCTCTAAACGGTTACTCTCCGCACTCCATCTCTAAACTGTACTTCCGCACTCCATCTCTAAACGTGTACTCTCGCACTCCATCTCTAAAACTTGTACTCTCCGCAACTCCCTCTCTAAACTTGTGTTACTCTCGCACTCCATCTCTAAACTGGTACTCTCCGCACTCCATCTCGAACTGTGTACTATCCGACCACTCCATCTCTAAACTGTGTACTTCCGCACCCATCTCTAAGCTTTGTACTTCGCACTCCCCATCTCTCTAAACTGTGTACTCTCCGCACTCCATCTCTAATAAACTGTGTACTCTCCGCACTCCATCTCTAAGCTTGTACTCTCCGCACTCCATCTCTAAATGTGTACTCTCCGCACTCATCTCTAAACGTGTACTCCGCACTCCATTTCAAGTTTGTACTCTCCGCACGCCATCTCTTAAACTGGTACTTCCGCATCCATCTCTAAGCTTTGTACTCTCCGCACTCCATCTCTAAACTGGTACTCTCGCACTCCATCTCTAAACTGTGTACTCTCCGCACTCCATCTCTAAGCTTTGTACCTCCGACTCATCTCTAAGTTTGTACTCTCCGCCACTCCATTAAACTGTGTACTCTCCGCAATCCATCTCTAAGCTTTGTACTCTCCGCACCCATCTCTAAGCTTTGTATATCCGCACTCCATCTCATAAGCTTTGACTCTCCGCACTCCATCTCTAACTTGTACTCTCCGCCACTCCATATCTAAGTTGTACTCCGCACTCCACTCTAAACTGTGTACTCTCCGCACTCCATCTCTTTAAAAGTGTACTCTCCGCACTCCATCTCTAAACTGTGTACTCTCCGCACTCCATCTCTAAACTGTGTACTCTCCGCACTCCATCTCTAAGCTTTGTACTCTCCGCACTCCATCTCTAAGCGTGTACTCTCCGCACTCCATCTCTAAGCTTTGTACTCTCCGCACTCCATCTCTAAGTTGTACTCTCCGCACTCCATCTCTAAACTGTGTACTCTCCGCACTCCATCTCTAAACTGTGTACTCTCCGCACTCCATCTCTAAACTGTGTACTCTCCGCCACTCCATCTCTAAACTGTGTACTCTCCGCACTCCATCTCTAAAACTGTGTAATCTCCGCACTCCATCTCTAAATTGTGTACTCTCCGCACTCCATCTCTAAACTGTGTACTCTCCGCACTCCATCTCTAAACTTTGTACTCTCCGCACTCCATCTCTAAGCTTTGTACTCTCCGCACTCCATCTCTAAGCTTTGTACTCTCCGCACTCCATCTCTAAACTGTTGTACTCTCCGCAACTCATCTCTAAACTGTTTACTCTCCGCACTCCATCTCTAAACTGTGTGACTTCCGCACTCATCTCTAAGCTTTGTACTCCGCACTCCATCTCTAAACGTGTACTCTCCTCATCCATCTCTAAGCTTTGTACTCTCCGCACTCCATCTCTAAACTGTGTACTCTCCGCACTCCATCTCTAAGCTTTGTACTCTCCGCACTCCATCTCTAAGCTTTGTACTCTCCGCACTCCATCTCTAAGCTTGTACTCTCCGCACTCCATCTCTAAACTGTGTACTCTCCGCACTCCATCTCTAAGCTTTGTACTCTCCGCACTCCATCTCTAAACGTTGTACTCTCCGCACTCCATCTCAAGCTTTGTACTCTCCGCACTCCATCTCCTAACTTGATACTCTCCGCCATCCTCTAAACGTGTACTTCCGCACTCCATCTCTAAGCTTTGTACTCTCCCACTCCATCTCTAACACTGTGTACTCTCCGCACCCTCTTAACTTTGTACTCTCCGCACTCCATCTCTAAACTTGTACTCTCGCACTCCATCTCTAAGCTTTGACTACCGCACTCCATCTCTAAGCTTTGTACTCTCCGCACTCCATTCCTAAATGTGTACTCTCGCCACTCCATCTCTAAACTGTGTACTCTCCGACTCCATCTCTAAGCTTTGTACTCTCGCCATCCATCTTAAGCTTTGTACTCTCCGCACTCCATCTCTAAACTGTGTTACTCTCCGCACTCCATCTCTAAGCTTGTACTCTCCGCACTCCATCTAAGCTTGTACTCTCCGCACTCCATATCTAAACTGTGTACTCTCCGCACTCCATCTCTAAGCTTTGTACTCTCCGCACTCCATCTCTAAGCTTTGTACTCTCCGCACTCCATTCTAAACTGTGTCACTCTCCGCACCTCATCTCTAAGCTTGTGTACTCTCCGCACTCCATCTCTAAGCTTGTACTCTCCGCACTCATCTCTTGAATCTGTTGTACTCTCCGCACTCTCATCTCTAACTGTGTACTCCCGCACTCCATCTCTAAACTGTGTACTCTCCGCATCCATCTCTAAGTTTTACTCTCCGCACCCATCTCTAAACTGTGTACTCTCCGCACTCCATCTCTAAACTGTGTACTCTCGAACTCATCTCTAACTGTTGACCTCGCACTCCATCTCTAAACTGTGCTACTCTCGCACTCCATCTCTAAACTTGTGTACTCTCCGCCACTCCATCTCTAAAACGGTTTACTCTCCGGCCCTCCATCTCTAAATGTGTACTCTCCGCATCCATCTCTAAGCTTTGTCTCTCCGCACTCCATCTTAAACTGTTGCTACTACTCCGCCTCCATCTCTAAAGCTGTTGTACTCTCCGCACTCAATTCTCTAACTGTGTCTACTCTCCGACCACTCCATTCAAGCTTTGTACTCTCCGCACTCCATCTCTTAGCTTTGTACTCTCCGCACTCCATCTCTAAGCTTTGTACTCTCCGCACTCCATCTCTAAGCTTTGTACTCTCCGCACTCCATCTCTAAGCTTTGTACTCTCCGCACTCCATCTCTAAAATGTGTACTCTCCGCACTCCATGCTCTAAGCTTGGAACTCTCCGCGCTCCATCTAATGCTTTGAAACTCTAACGTGCACTCCATCTCTAAGCTTGTACTCTCCGCACTCCATCTCTAAACTGTGTACTCTCGCTCCATCTCTAAGCTTGTACTCATCACTGCCTCCATCTCTAAACTGGTTGTACTCTCTCGCTCACTCTAAGCTTTGTACTCTCCGCCACTCCATCTCTAAGCTTTTGCTACTCATCTCCTGCTCCCTCTCAAGTTCATACTCTAACGCACTCCATCTCTAAGCTTTGTACTCTCCGCGCTCCATCTCTAAGCTTTGAACTCTCCGTGCTCCATCTCTAAGCTTTGCGCTCTCTGTGCTCCATCTCTAATCGTTGTGCTCTCTGTGCTGCATCTCTAATCGTTGTGCTCTCTGTGCTCCATCTCTTAATCGTTGTGCTCTCTGTGCTCATTCTATAATCGTTGTGCTCTCTGTGCTCCATCTCTAATCGTTGTGCTCTCTGTGCTCCATCTCTAATCGTTGTGCTCTCTGTGCTCCATCTCTAATCGTTGTGCTCTCTGTTGCTCCATCTCTAATCGGGTGCTCTCTGTGCCCCATCTCTAATCGTTGTGCCCTCTGTGCTCCATCTCTAATCATTGTGCCCTCTGTGCTCCATCTCCCCTCTGTGCTCCATCTCTAATCATTGTGCCCTCTGTGCTCCATCTCTAATCATTGTGCCCTCTGTGCTCCATCTCTAATCATTGTGCCCTCTGTGCTCCATCTCTAAGCATTGTTCTCTCTGTGCTCCATCTCTAATCATTGTGCTCTCTGTGCTCCATCTCTAATCATTGTGCCTCTGTGCTCCATCTCTAATCGTTGTGCTCTCGTGCTCCATCTCTAATCGTTGTGCTCTCCGTGCTCCATCTCTAATCGTTGTGCTCTCCGTGCTCCATCTCTAATCGTTGTGCTCTCCGTGCTCCATCTCTAATCGTTTGGCTCTCTGTGCTCCATCTCTAATCGTTGTGCTCTCCGTGCTCCATCTCCTCTAATCGTTGTGCTCTCTGTGCTCCATCTCTAATCGTTGTGCTCTCTGTGCTCCATCTCTAATCGTCGTTGTGCTATCGTGATCCCTCTAATCGTTGTGCTCTCTGTCCCTCTAATCGTTGTGCTCTTGTGCTCCATCTTAATCGTTGTGCTCTCTGTGCTCATCTTAATGGCGTTGTGCCTCTCTGTGCGTCCATCTCTAATGTTGTGCTCTCTGTGCTCCATCTCTAATGTGTGTGCTCTCTGGTCCACTCTAATGTTGTGCTCTCTGTGCTCCATCTCTAATCGTTGTGCTCTCTGTGCTCCATCTCTAATCGTTGTGCTCTCTGTGCTCTATCTCTAATCGTTGTGCTCTCTGTGCTCCATCTATAATCGTTGTGCTCTCTGTGCTCCATCTCTAATCGTTGTGCTCTATCTGTGTCCAATCTCTAATCGTTGTGCTCTCTTGTGCTCCATCTCTAATCGTTGTGCTCTCTGTGTCCATCTTAATCGTGTGCTCTCTGTGCTCCCATCTCAAACGTTGTGCTCTCTGTGCTCCATCTCTAATCACTGTGCTCTCCGTGCTCATCTCAATCTGTGCTCCATCTCATCTATCCTGTGCTCTCCGTGCTCCATCTCTAATCGTTGTGCTCTCGTGCTCCATCTCTAATCGTTGTGCTCTCTGTGCTCCATCTCTAATCGTTGTGCTCTCCGTGCTCCATCTCTAATCGTTGTGTCTCTGTGCTCCATCTCTAATCGTTGTGCTCTCTGTGCTCCATCTCTAATCGTTGTTCTCTGTGCTCCATCTCTAATCGTTGTGCTCTCAGTGCTCCATCTCTAATCGTTGTGCTCTCTGTGCTCCATCTCTAATCGTTGTTCTCTGTGCCATCTCTAATCGTTGTGCTCTCTGTGCTCCATCTCTAATCGTGTGCTCTCTGCTGGCTCCATCTCTAATCGTTGTGCTCTCTGTGCTGTGCTCCATCTCTAATCGTTGTGCTCTCTGTGCTCCTCTCTAATCGTTGTGCCTCTGTGCTCCATCTCTAATCATTGGCTCTTCATCCATCTTAATTGTTGTGCTCTGTGCTCATCTCTAATCGTTGTGCTCTCTGTGCTCCATCTCTAATCGTTGTGCTCTCTGTGCTCCATCTCTAATCGTTGTGCCTCTCTGTGCTCCATCTCTAATCGTTGTGCTCTCTGTGCTCCATCTCTAATCATTGTTCTCTCCGTGCTCCATCTCTAATTGTTGTGCTCTCTGTGCTCCATCTCTAATCGTTGTGCTCTCTGTGCTGTGCTCCATCTCTAATCGTTGTCTCTGCTGTGCTCCATCTTAATCGTTTGTGCTCTCGTGCTCCTCTCAATCCTGTGCTCTCGTGCTCCTCTCTAATCGTTGTGCTCTCGTGCTCCATCTCTAATCGGGTGCTCTCCGTGCTCATCTCTAACGTGTGTTCCGTGTCTCTCTAACGTGTGCTCCGTGCTCCATCTCTAATCGTTGTGCTCTCGGCTCCATCTCTAACGTTGTGCTCTCCGTGCTCCATCTCTAATCGTTGTGCTCTCCGTGCTCCATCTCTAATCGTTGTGCTCTGTGCCTCTCTAAGCGTTTTCTCTGGCTCAATCTCTAATCTTGTGCTCTCGTTGCTCCTATCTTAATCGTGTGTGCTCTCTGTGCTCCTCTATCGTTGTGTATGTGCTCCATCTCTAATCGTTGTGTCGCTCTCGTGTGCTCCATCTCCTAATAGTTGTGCTCTCGTTGTCCATCTCTAATCGTTGTGCCTCTCCGTGCTCCATCTCTAATCGTTGTGCTCTCCGTGCTCCACTCTCTAATCGTTGTGCTCTTGTGCTCCATCTCTAATCGTTTTGCTCTCTGTGCTCCATTCTAATCGTTGTGCTCTCCGTGCTAATCTCTAATCGTGTGCCTCTCTGTGCTCCATCTCTAACTCGTTGTGCTCTCTGTGCTCCATCTCTAATCGTTGTGCTCTGTGCATCATTCTAATGTTTGCTCTCTGTGCTCTCTGTGCTCCATCTCTAATCGTTGTGCTCTCTGTCTCCTCTTAATCGTTGTGCTCTCTGTGCTCCATCTCTAATCGTTGTGCTCTCTGTGCTCATCTCTATCGTTTGTGTCTCGTGCTCCATCTAAATGTTGTGCTCTCTGTGCTCCATCTCTAATCGTTGTGCTCTCTGTGCTCCATCTCTAATCTTGTGCTCTCTGGTGCTCTATCTTAACGTTGTGCTCTCTGTGCTCCATCTCTAATCGTTGTGCTCTCTGTGCTCCATCTCTAATCTGTGTGCTCTCTGTGCTCACATTCTAATCGTTGTGCTCTCTGTGGCTCCATCTCTTAATCGTGTTCTCTGTGCTCCAATCTTATCGTGTGCCTCGTTGCTCCATCTCAATCGTTGTGCTCTCTGTGCTCCATCTCTAATCGTGTGCTCTCTGTGATCCATCTTAACTTGTGCTCTCGTGCTCCATCTCTAACTTGTGCTCTCTGGCTCCATCTCTAACGTTGTGCTCTCTGTGCTCCATCTCTAATCGTTGTGCTCTTGTGGCTCCATCTCTAATCGTTTGTGCTCTCTGGCTCCATCTCTAACGTTGTGTCTCTGTGCTCCATATCTCTATCGATTGTGCTCTTGTGCTCATCTCAATCGTTTGCTCATGTGCTCCATCTCTAATCGTTGTGCTCTCTGTGCTCACATCTCTAATCGTTGTGCTCTCTGTGTCATCTATAATCGTTGTGATCTCTGGCTCCATCTCTCTAATCATTTTGGCTCTCTGTGCTCTATCTCTAATCGTTGTGTCTCTGTGCTCCATCTCTAATCGTTGTGCTCTCTCCAGTATACGGGCTGAACTATATATATATATATAGTATAAGGGGGGTACCAGTATCCGTATGAACTATATATATAGTATAAGGGGGGTACCAGTATACGGGCTTCACTTTATATATATATAGTATAAGGGGGGTACCAGTATACGGGCTTCACTATATATATATATATAGTATAAGGGGGGTGGTACCAGTATACGGGCTTCACTATAGTTCTGGGTTCTGTTATTAGATGTAATTATTTTGATACTTTGTAATACAATGAAATCATTAGAATGAATAGAAAACTAGATGCACCTTGTATCTATCCCCTGTGCCTGTTAGTAGGGCCTGGTATATCCTATGCCTGGCGGTGCCTTGTTATTCACAAAGGAAAGGGACCTCCCCGCATCCTCTTAACATGTATGTCTATTACAGAGAACGTAAGAGCCTTTCCGACCTGAAATGTGTGTGGTTCCGCCTAGCGCCGTGCTCCTAATCTGTAACGCTATTCTGTACATTGTTAACACGCCAATAAAGATTTATTCACTTCAACGAGATCAGTGTCTGTCTGTGCTGGGCTAAACAAAGGAACAAATAGGCTGATGTCATCCTTGTACCGGGTGGGACTGGGATTAGACCAAGTCTCTTTATTAACTGCTCAACTGCTGGCGGCATTAGGGCTCTGGGTTTAACTCTCCACAAATCAGAAGACGAAAAAGGCATAAAAGCAAATCTTCCTGTTATGTCTATATATCAAGGTATATTACTGCCATGCAAGAGCTGATTTCTCTTCAATCGGTGTATTTGAATTTGTTAAAGCAAATCGCATTCATAAAGAAATCACATTAGTAAGAAATCAAAAATCAATCCCCACGTGTGGCTCAGTTTTAAATATCTGTAATATTCAATTAGAGCAAATGGACTTGAAGTTTAGTTCTTGAAGGCGTTTTGCGTCTGTGGCAATTATGTACCCTGGAAAACCCCAATTAGCATATCACAGCCAAGTGTTAAGGGCGTGATTGGATAGTGGCTAAGAGGTGTTATAGGAACGCCCAGAGTAAGGTGTTAAAACAGCATTGTATATGGCAGACAGTTGGTGTCGAACCCCCCCACCTCTATTTAGGCTTGGTTTCTTTATTTTCACATAAATGGCCTCCTTAACACCTCTCTTGAACCAGTCACGTTCCTTCGCCAGTATGTTAACATTACAATCTTCAAAGGTATGTCCTTTATCCTTAAGATGCAGGTACACGACCCGATTCCTGACCCGAGGAATTGGCTCTTCTGTGCTGGGCCATACGTTGGTGCAGTTGCTGTTTGGTCTCCCCCACATACAAACATACGTCCATCTAGTCCAACCTTTATACCCTACCCATAATGTCTGTATAACAGTTACATAGTAATATAGTATTGCAGGTTGTATAAAGACATACGTCCATCTAGTCCAACCTTTATACCCTACCCATGTCTGTATAACAGTTACATAGTAACATAGTATTGGAGGTTGTATAAAGACATACGTCCGTCTAGTCTAACCTTTATACCCTACCCATAATGTCTGTATAACAGTTACATAGTAACACAGTATTGGAGGTTGTATAAAGACATACGTCCGTCTACTCCAACCTTTATACCCTACCCATAATGTCTGTATAACAGTTACATAGGTCATAGTAACACTGGATGTATTGGGGTGAGGTGTATAAAGACATACTGTCCATCTAGTCCGCTTTATACCTACCCATAATGTCTGTATAACAGTTACATGTACATAGTATTGGAGGTTTATAAAGACATACGTCCTCTAGTCCAACCTTTATACCCTACCCATAATGTCTGTATAACAGTTACATAGTAACAAGTATGGAGGTTGTAAAAGAACATACGTCCATCCGTCCCACCCTACCCATAATGTCTGTATAACAGTTACATAGTAACACAGTATCGGAGGTTGTATAAAGACATACGTCCATCTAGTCTAACCTTTATACCTTACCCATAATGTCTGTATAACAGTTACACAGTAACATAGTATCGGAGGTTATATAAAGACATACGTCCATCTAGTCCAACCTTTATACCCTACCCATAATGTCTGTATAACAGTTACATAGTAACACAGTATTGGAGGTTGTATAAAGACATACGTCCATCTAGTCCGACCTTTATACCCTACCCATAATGTCTGTATAACAGTTACATAGTAACATAGTATTGGAGGTTGTATAAAGACATACGTCCATCTAGTCCAACCTTTATACCCTACCCATAATGTCTGTATAACAGATACATAGTAACATAGTATTGGAGGTTGTATCCCGCACACCTGCAAGACCACCCCAGATACCCCAGACTCCAAGCTATGCCCCCTTTCAGTGGCCGCGTCCCCGGGAACGCCCCTAACTCCTCCCTTACCCCGCCTTCCACCACTCCTAGAATGATGACCCCCACCTCTGCGTGACATCAAGCCCCGCCCCCATGTGACATCACATCCCACTCGCCAGGCCCCCTTTTCCACCCTGTTCGGAAGTCTGAAATGGCATGGTGGGATGTCTGGAGCTGCAGGGGGAACCTGATCTTAGCACAGCCCTGTGTAATGTATTTCTTAATATCACAACTTTAATAGTTACACTTATAGAAATAACTTAGTACAGAGCTGCAGGGGGAGGATAATGAAGTGACCCTCATCTTAGCACAGCCATGTGTAATGTATTTCTCAATATCACAACTTTAATAGTTACACTTATAGAAATAACATTGGAATCATTATAAAAGGTCTGTACTGGGAGTCATTATAACACAGAGGGTCTGTACTGGGGATCATTGATACACAGAGGGTGGTACTGGGATGATTATACGACACAGAGGGTCTGTACTGGGAGTCATTTTAATTATCACAGAAGTCGTACTCTGGGTCTTATACCCATCAAGTGGGTCCTGTCTCACAATGGGTAACACTAGAAGAACACAAGGCAGGTCTTAACAAGTCTCGGAGTCCATTTACACAGAGGGTCTGTACTGGGTATTACCGAGTCGCGGGTATTATACAGAGGTTTCCTGTACTGGGATCATTATACACAGAGGGTCTGTACTGGTCACTTCTACACAGAGGGTCTGTACTGGGGTCATTATACACAGAGGGTCTGTACTGGGGTCATTTATACACAGAGGGTCTTGTACTGGGGTCATTATACACAGAGGGTCTGTACTGGGGTCATTATACACAGAGGGTCTGTACTGGATCATTAACCACAGAGGGGTCTGTACTGGGAGTCATTATACCCAAGGTCTGTACTAACTTGGGTCATTATACACAGATGGTTCTTACGGGGATCCATTTATACACAGAGGTCTGTACTGATACCGGGGGTCATTTATACACAGAGGGTCTGTACTGGGAGTGATTATACACAGAGGTTCTGTACTGGGAGTCATTATACACAGAGGCTCTGTACTGGGGTCATTATACACAGAGGGTCTGTACTGGGACACATTATACAAGAGGGTCACCGATATTAACATGGGGTCGTATTGATACATTACAGAGGGTCTGTACTGTAATCACTAGGGTCGTCATTTAACCGCTACGGACAATTAAACACAGGGTCGTACTGGGGTCATTATACCAGAGAGTCCTGTACTGGGAGGTCATTATACACCGAGGTGGCTGTACTCGGGACTTACACAGTCTTTATACTCACCAGAGGTCGTCACTGGAATTGCATTAATACACAGAGTGTCTGTACTGGAGCCATTATACACAGAGGTCGTACTGGGACACATTCTCACCAGGGTCTGTACTGGGTCATTATACACAGGGTCTCCACTGGGAGTCATTATACACAGATGGTCTGTTAACTGGGGGGAGCACAATTATACAAGGTTGTACTGGGTCCATTGATACACAGAGGGTCTGTACTGGGACATCATTATGCACATGAGGGTCTGTACTGGGTCACATTAAACACAGATCTGTACTGGAGTGAATACAAGTCTGTACTGGTGTCATTATACACAGAGGTCTTTGACCATTAACGAGCTTGTTAACGATTATACCAGGGGTTCGGGATATCAAGGGTGTACTGGGGTCCATATACCAAAGTTACTGGGTCTTATCCAAGGGGGTCTGTACTGGGACACAAGCTTATACACCAGCTTATCAAACGTACTGGAGTCACTTATACACGAGGGTCTGTACTTGGGTACATTCAATACACAGAGGGTCTATACTGGGGTCATTATACACACGAGGGCGTGATACTGGGGTCATTATACCAGAGGGTCTTACTGGGCCATTGATACCAGAGGGTCTTTACTGGGGTCATATAAACACAGTTGGTCCTGTACTGGGAGTCTTATACAACGAGAGGTCTGTACTGGGTCCATTATAAACACCAGAGGGTCTGTACGTGGGAGTGATTAGTACACAGAGGGTCTGTACTTCTAGGTAGTCCATTATACACAGAGGGTCTGTACGGGGTCATTATACCAGATGGTCCGTACTGGGACACTTATACACGAGTGCTGCTACCTGAGTCATTAGACCAGGGGCTGTACTTGGGACACATCCGAGTCTACTGTCATACACAGAAGGCTGTACTGGGGGCAATTATAGCACAGAGGGTCTGTACTGGGAGCATTATAAATGCACATGGGTCTGTACTCTGGGTCACATTATACACAGAGTGTACTGGTCAGCTACTAGGGCTTACTGGGTCATTATACCACAGAGGGTCTGTACTGGGTAATTATACACAGCGGGTCTGTACTGGAGTCATTATCACAGATGGTCTGTAACTGGGATGTCATTATACACAGAATGGTCTGTACTGTCGACTTATACACAGAGGGTCTGACTGGGTCATACAAAGAGGTTATGGGCATACTACCCGAGTGTCTGGGGTTCTAAAGAGGGCTGTATTTTTATACCAGGTCTGACCTGGGGTCATTTCACGGGTGCTGACTTGGGTTCATTAGACACAGAGGGTCTGTAAAACTGGATCATTAATACACACGAAGGGTCTTCTGGGGTCATTGACACAGAGTGTTCTGTACTGGGATACATTATACACAGGTCTGTACTGGTGGTCCATAAAGTGTTACTGGGGTCATTACCACAGAGTTACTGTCTTAACACGGGTCTACTGGGAAGATCTATACGGTGACTGACCATATCCGAGGTCGGGTCATTACAATGGTCGTAGGATCATTATACACAGAGGTGTCCTGTACTGGACACATTATAACCATAGGTGTCTGGTCACTGGGGTCAGTTATCACAGAGGGTCCCTGTACTGGGTCAGTAATACACAAGAGGTCCTGTCCTGGACCTTAACCATAGGGATACTGAACTTACACAGATGGTCTGGTATGAGGGTCATTATACACAGTGTCTGTACCGGGGTCATTAGCCACAGAGGCTGAGGGACAAGAGGGTCTGTTCTGGGGTGATTATACACAGAGGGTCTGTACTGGGGTGATTATACACAGAGGGTCTGTCACTGGTCATTATCACAGAGGGTCTGTACTGGGGTCATTATACACAGAGGGTCTGTACTGGGATCATTATACACAGAGGGTCTGTATGGGGTCATTATACACAGAGTGTCTATACTGAAGCATTATACCAGTCACTGGGGTCATATACCAGTCTGAACTGGGACATTATACACCGATTGGTCTGTACTGGGGTCATTACTACACAGGTGTGCTGTATGGGGTCATCATACACAGAGGGTCTGTACTGGGATCATATACAGGTCTGTACGGCATTAACGAGGATGTCGGGCATTACAATTGTTCTGGGGTCATTATACACACAGAGGGTCTGTACTATGGGAGTCTTATGCCAGAGGTTGTTCTGGGGGATACACATATGGTCTGTAACGGGTATATACACAGAGGGTCTTACTGGGGTCATTAATCACAGAGGGGTCTGTAACTGGGGTCCTAATACACCGAGGAGTCTGTAGCGGGAATCATTATACACGAGGGTCTGTACTGGGGTCATTATACACATGAGGGTCTTACTGATCATTATACACCAATGTTCTGTATCTGGGATAAGTTATATACACAAGGGTCCGTAGCTAGGGGTCATTATACACAAAGGTCTGTAATGGGTCATCATACACAGAGGGTCTGTGTACTGGGGTCGGTGGGATTATACACAGTAGGGTCTGTACTGGGTGACCATTATACCAGAGGGTCTGTCTGGGGTTATATACACAAGAGGGTCTTGTACTGGGGTCCATATAACAACAATGGGTCTGGTACTGGGGTTTCCAAGTTCTGTACTGGTCATTATACACGAGGGATCTGTCTACTGGGGGTCATTATACCATCAGGGGCCTGGTACTGGGACACATTATCACAGAGGGTCTAGTACTAAGGTCATTATACCAGAGGTCTTTAACGTCATTATAGCACAAGGGTTCTGTACTGGGTCATTATACACAAATGTCTGTACTGGGGTCCATCTATACAGAGAGAGGGTCTGTACTGGGTCATCTAGTACACAGAGGTCTGTTCTGGTGATACCAGAGTTATGTTAACACACAGGGCTGTATTTCTAAGAGGTCTTGAGGGTCATTATACACAGATGGTCTGTACTGGGGTCATTCCAAGGTTGACTGGTATATACACAGGTCTGGTACCTGGGGGTCTTATACCGGGGTCATAATATATACACAGAGGGTCTATCTAGTCATACACAGTCGATGGGGTCTAAACAAGTTGTATGGCATCACCAGGCATACTGGATCAATAAGGTCTTACTGGAATATCCAGAGGGTCTGTTCTGTGGTCATATACGATGACTGGCATCAAGAGGTCTTTATGGTATCCAAGAGGGGTACTGCAACACGAGTCTTACTTCAAACACGATGGTGTCACTGGAAATTACCGTCGGGGGTCATTATACACAGAGGGTCTGTACTGGATCATTATACACAAGGGTTCTGTACCTGGGATCATTATACACAGAAGCGTCCTATACTTAGGGTCATTATACAAAAGGGTCCTGTACTGGGTATATTGGTACACAGAGGGTCTGTTCTGGGGTGATTATACACAGAGGGTCTTACTGGGTGATTAACACAGAGGTCTTGTACTGGGGTCATTAACACAGAGGGTCTGTACTGGGGGTCATTATACACAGAGGGTCTGTACTGGGGTCATTATACACAGAGGGTCCTGTACTGGGGGTCATTATACACAGAGTGTCTGTACTGGTGTCATTATACCCAAAGGGTCTGTACTGGGGTCATTATACACAAAAGGGTCTGTACTGGGGGTCATTATACACAAAGGGTCTGTACTGGGTCATTATACACAGGGGTTCTGTACTGGGGTCATTATCACACCACAGGGTCTGTACTGGGAATTCATTATACACAGAGGGTCTGTACTGGTAGTCATTATACACAGAGGGTCTGTACTGGGTCATTATATACAGAGGTCTGTACTGGGATCATTATACACAGAGGGTCTGTACTGGGGTCATTATACACAGAGGTCTGTACTGGGGGTCATTATACAAGAGGTTCTGTACTGGGGGTCATATATACACAGAGGTGTCTGTACTGGGTCATTATACACAAGAGGTCTGTACTGGTAGTCCATTATAACACAGAGGGTCTGTACTGGGAATCATTATATACACAGAGGGTCGTACTGGGATAATTACCAGAGGTGTCTGTACTGGGATCATTATCCAAGAGGTCTGTACTGGGATCATTATAACCATAGGGTCTGTACGACTGGGTCATTATACACAGAGGGTCTGTACTGGGTCTCATTATCATGGAGGACTGTATTGGGGGGACATTATACACAGGGTCTGTACTGGATCATTATACACAGAGGTTCGTACTGGGGTCATTATCACAGAGGGGTCCTGTACTGTAGTCATTATACACACGGGTCTGTACTGGGGTCATTATACACAGATGGTCTGTAACTGGGAATCACTTATACACATAGGCTGTACTGGGGGTCATTATACCCAGAAGGGTCTGTTACTGGGTCCATTATATCAGAGGGTCTGTACTGGGATCATATACACAGAGGGTCTGTAACTGGGTTCATTATACACAAGGTCCCCCCCCCTGTACTGGTATCCATTATTACACATAGGGTCTGTACTTGGATCATTATACACAGAGGGTCTTACTGGGGTCATGATCACAGAGGGTGTCTGTAACTGGTAGTCATTATCACACAGAGGGGTCTTGTTACCTGGGGTTCCATTATAAACACAGAGTGTCCTGTACTGGGTCTTATTAATACAGGAGTCTGTACCCTGGGATCATTATAACACAGAGGGTCTGTACTGGGGTCATTATCCAGAAGGGTCGTCTTGTAGCATTAACCAGGGTTGACGGAATCATTATACACAGAGGGTCCTGTACTGGGATCATTATACACAGAGGGTCGTTACTGGGTCATTATACCCCAGAGGGTCCTGTACTGGGAATCATTATACAAGAGGGTCTGTACTGGGATCATATACACCGAGGGTCTGGTACTGGGTCATTAAAAGTGGGCTGACTCTGTCATTCAGAGGTCTGTACTGGGGTCATTATACACAGAGGGTCTGTACTGGGACACATTATGCACAGAGGGTCTGTACTGGGGTCATTACACACAGAGGGTCTGTACTGGGGTCATTAACCGACGCTGGTAATACCAGAGGGTCTGTACCTGGGTCCATTATACCAGAGGCTGTACTGTCGATTGTACACACAGATGGGTCTGTACTGTGATCATTCCACCAATGGTCCTGTACTGGGCTCATATACACAGATGGGTCCCTGTATGGGATCAATACACGGTGTACCGGGATCATTATAGCCATAGGTCAGTACGGGGTCTACAGGGTTACTGGGATCATTTAACAAGTCTGAATCGGATCATCACGAGGGTCTGTACTGGATCATTATACACAGTGTATGGTCTTATACAGAGTCGATGGTCATTATACACAGAGGGTCTTGTACTGGATCATTATGACACATGAGGTCTGTACCTGTGGATCATTATACCAGAGGGTCCTGTACTGGGGTCATTAGTACCACAGAGGTGCTGTACTGGGATCATATACCAGAGGGTCTGTACTGGGGTCATTAATACACAGAGGGTCTGTACTGGGGGTCATTATACAGGTCGTAATGGGATCATTACGGGTCTGTACTGGGTCATTATACACAGACGGGTCTGTAACTGGGGTCTTCCAAGTTGACTACATTACACAGAGGGTCTGTACTGGGATCATTATCCACAGAGGTGTCTGTACTGGGTCATTTTTAAAAACCAGAAGGGTTTTCTGTACTGGAGAGTCATTATACCAGGGTCACTGGATCATGACAAGGGTCTGTACTCTGGGGTCATTATACACAGAGAGGTCTGTACTGGGAGTTCATTTATATACACAGAGGTCTGTTACTGGGTGCATATAACAGAGGGTCTGTCATGGGACATCATTATACACAGAGGGTCTGGTACTGGTGTCATTATACACAAGGGTCTGTACTATGGTAGTCCTTATATCACAGAGGGTCTTACTGGGGGTCATGTATACACAGAAGGGTCTGTACAGTGGGTTCAGTTATACATACAAGAGGGTCTGTACTGGGGCTCATTATACCAGAGGGTCTGTACTGGGGTCATTAATACCAATGACTAAGAGGTATTATAACGAGTTCTGTACTGGGATTCATTATAATCACAAGGGTCTGTATGGGTATCGAGTTGACTGTGGGTCATTATACAACAGAGGGTCCTGTACTGGGTTTTACAGAAGGTCGACTGCATTATACATGAGGGTCTGTATGGCTTACACAGAAGTCGGGACATTAAACACAGAGGGGTCGTGTACTGGTGAGTCATTATACACTAGATGTTGTTTGTCACGTCGTACTGGGGTCTTATACACTAGTAGGGTACTGTACTTGGGGGACATTATCCACAGAGGGACTGTACTGGGGTCATTATACCATACACAGAGGGTCTGTATGGAGTCATTATCCACAGAGGGTTCTGTTACGGGGATCATCATACACAGAGGGTCTTGTAGGGTCCATGCTACCAGAGGGTCCTGTACTGTATCTTATCACAGAGGGTCTGTACTGGGGTCATTATACCATCAGAGGGTCTTACTGGGGTCATTATATACAGAGGGTCTGTACTGGGATCATTATACAAGAGGGGGGTCTGTACTGGGGGCAATTATACACAGAGGGTCTTACTGTAGTCATTATAACACCAGGGTCGGTACTGGGATCATTACACACAGAGGGTCTGTACTTGGGGTCCTTATACAAGAGTCTGTACTGGGATCATTATACACAGAGGGTCTGTACTCTGGGATCATTATACACAGAGGGTGCTGTACTGGGATCATTATCACAGAGGGTCTGTACTGGGTCATTATAACAACATAAGGGTCTGTACTGGGGTCATTATAACACAGAGGGTCCTTACTGGGACAATCATTATACACAGAGGGTCTGTACTGGGGTCATTTACACACAGAGGGTCTGTACTGGGGTCATTACACACAGAGGGTCTGTACTGGGGTCATTATCACAGACCGAGTGTCTGTACTGGGGTCATTTATACACAGAGGGTCTGTACTGGGATCATTACCACAGAGGGTCTGTACTTGGTTCAATATCCACAAGAGGGTCACTTACTGGATCATTAATACACAGAGGGTCTGTTACTGGAATCATTTACCCAGAGGGTCTGTACTGTTATCATTATACACAAGGGTCTGTACTGGGGTCTTATCACAGAGGGTCTGTACTGGGATCATTTACACAGAGGGTCTGTACTTGGATCATAGACACAGAGGGTCTGTACTGGGATCATATACCCAGAGGGTCGTTACTGGGATCATTATACACAGAGGGTCTGTACTGGGGTCATTATACACAGAGGGTCTTACTGGGGTTCTATACCACAGAGGGTCTGTACTGGGGTCATTATACCAGAGGGTCTGTACTGGGGTCATTATACACAAGTGTCCTGTACTGGGATCATTATACATCAGAGGGTCTGTACTGGGTCATTATACACAGAGGGTCGTACTGGGAGTCATTATCACCAGGGTCGTACTGGGATCATTATACACAGAGGGTCTGTTACTGTGGTCTTATCATACACAGAGGTCCTGTCTGGATCATTATACACAGAGGGTCTGTACTGGGATCATTATACACAAGAGGGTCCTGTACTGGGATCATTTATACACATAGGGTCTGGTACTGGGGGCATTATACCAGAGGGTCTGTAACTGGGGTCATTATACACAGAGGGTCTGTACTGGGTCATTATACACAGAGGGTCTGTACACTTTGGAGTCATTTTACACAGAGGTCTGTCACTGGGGTCATTATACACAGAGGGTCTGTACTGGGGTCATTATACACAAGGGTCTGTACTGGGGTCATTATACACAGAGGGTCTGTCCTGGGGTCCATTATACACCGAGGGTCTGTACTGGGGTCATAATACACAGAGGGTCTGTACTGGGGTCATTATACACAGAGGGTCTGTACTGGGCATTATACACAGAGTGTCGTACTGGATCATTATACAAGAGGGGGTCTGTAACTACTGGGATCATTAAACACAGAGTGTGCTGTACTGTGATCATTATAAACCAGAGTCTGGTACTGGGATCATTATACACAGAGGGTCTGTATGGGGTCATTATACACAAGGGACTGTACTGTGTCATTATACACAGAGGGTCGTACTGGGATCATTAATACACAGATGGTCTTTACTGGGGTCATTATACACAGAGGGTCTGTACTGGGGTCAATTATACCACAGAGGGTGCTGTACTGGGTCATTATACACAGAGGGTCTGTACTGGGGGTCATTATACACAGAGGGTCTGTACTGGGATCATTATACACAGATGGTCTGTACTGGGGTCATTATACACCAGAAGGGTCAGTACTGGGGTCATTATACACAGAGGGTCTGTACTGGGATCATTATGAAGGGTCTGTACTGGGGACTCCTTAACACTAGGGTCTGTACTGGGAGTCATTATACACAGAGGGTCTGTACTTGGGACCATTATACACAGAGGGTCTGTATTGGGACACATTATACACAGAGGGTCTGTACTGGGGTCATTATACACAGAGGGTCTCTACTGGAGTCTTCAATACACAGAGGGTCTTTACTGGACACATTATACACCATAGGGTCTGTACTGGGGTCATTATACACAGAGGGTCCTGTACTGGTAGTCTAATACACAGAGGGTCTGTACTTGGGACACATTATACCCAGATGTTCGTACTGGGAGGATTATATATACACCGAGGGTCTGTACTGGGAGTCCATTATACCAGATGTTCTGTACTGGGGACATTATCCACAAGGCTCTGCTTACTGGGTCCTTATACACAGGGTCCTGTTACTACCTGGACACAGTATACACATAGGGTCCCTGTACTGGAGTCCTTATAACACGCAGTCTGTACTGTGGTCATTATACACATGTCTGTACTGGACACTTATAACACAGAGGGTCTACACTGGAGTCATTATACACAGAGGGTCTTATTGGGGACACTTATAACACAGAGGGTCTGTACTGGGGTCATTATACACATAGGGTCGTCTACTGGGAGTCATTATACACAGAGGGTCTTTACTGGACACATTTACCCAGAGGGTCTGTACTGGGTCATTATACACAGAGAGTCTGTACTGTGAGTCATTATACACAGGGGTCTGTACTGGGACACATTAACACAGAGGGTCTTTACTGGGAGTGATTATAACAGAGAGTCTGTCCTTGGAGTCCTTATACACAGAAGGTCTGTACTCGGGGGCATTATCCACAGGGTCCTGTACTGGGACACATTAATAACGAGGGTCTACCACGGAGTCCATTATCACAGAGGGTCTGTATTGGGACCTTATACAAGAGAGGGTTTTGTACGGGGGTCATTATACCACGAGGTTCTGTACTGGGACACATTATCACATAGGGGTCTGTACTTGGGTCTGATACACCAGAGTTCTGTCTGGGGTCATATCACAGAGGGCTTTACTGGGGTCCATTAAAAAATAAACACAAGAGGGTCTGTACTGGGTCAGTAGCAGAGGGTCTTTACTGTGAGTCACTTATACACATATGTCCTGTAACTGGAGTCATTATACACAGAGGGTCTGTACTGGAGACATTATACACAGAGGGTCTGTACTTGGGGTCATTATACACAGATGGTCCTTCTGGGTCTTATACACCCGAGGGTCCTGTACTGGGGTCATTATACACAGAGGGTCTGTACTGGGGTCATTATACACAGAGGGTCTTTACTGGGGTCATTATACACAGAGATACACAGAGGGTCTGTACTGGGTCATTATACCAGAGGGTCTGTACTGGGAGTCATTATCACAGAGGGTCTGTACTGGAGTCCAATTATACCAGAGGGTCTGTACTGGAGCCATTATACACAGAGGGTCCCCTGTACTGGGGGTCCTTATACACATCTGGTCCTATACTGGGGGCCTTATACACAGAGGGTCTGTACTGGGGTCATTATACACAGAGGGTCTGTACTGGGACACATTATACACAGAAGGTCTGTACTGGGAGTCATTATACACAGAAGGTCTGTACTGGGGTCATTATACACAGAGGGTCTGTACTGGGATCATTATACACAGGGTCTGTACTGGGACACATTATACACAGAGGGTCTGCCTGGAGTCATTATACACAGAGGGTCTGTACTGGGTTCATTTATACACAGAGGGTCTTGTACTGGATCATCTACACAGATGGTCTGAATGGGTCATTATACACAGATGGTCTGTACTGGGGTCATTATACACAGAGGGTCCTGTAAACGTGATCAATATACACAGAGGTCCCGTTTTCTGGGGTGATTATACACAGAGGGTCTGTACTGGGGTGCATAATACACAGAGGGTCTGTACTGGGATCATTATACACAGAGTGTCTGTACTGGGGTCTTATACACAGAGGGTCTGTACTGGGATCATTATACACAGATGGTCTGTACTGGGGTCATTATACACAGATTATCTGTACTGGAAGTCATTATACACAGAGGGTCTGTACTGGGAGTCATTATACACAGAGGGTCCTGTACTGGGACACATTATACACAGAGGGTCTGTACTGGGTCATTATACACAGAGGGTCTGTACTGGGGTCATAATCCCCAGAGGGTCTGTACTGGGACACATTAATACATAGAGGGACTGTACTGGGACACATTATAACCAGATTGTCTGTACTTGGGGTCATTTACAGCATAGGGTCTGTACTGGGAGTCGTTTCACAGAGGGTCTGTTCTGGGGTGATTATACACAGAGGGTCTGTACTGGGTGTTATACCAGAGGGTCTGTACTGGGGTCATTATACACAGAGGGTCTGTACTGGGGGTCATTATACACAGAGAGTCTGTACTGGGGTCATTATACACAGAGGGTCTGTACTGGGGGTCATTATACACAGAGGGTCTATACTAAAGTCATTATACACAGAGGGTCTATTTCTAAAGTCATTATACACAGAGGGTCTGTACTGGGGTCATTATACACACAGGCGTCTTGTATTGGGGTCATCATACACGAGGGTCTGTACTGGTATCCTTATACACAGTAGGGTCTGTACTGGGCACCAAAAAACTTATACACGAGGGTCTGTTTTCGGGGGTCATTATACACAGGGTCCTGTACTGGGGGTCAATTAATACACGAGGTCTGGTACTCTGGTTCATTATACACAGAGGGTCTGTACTGGGTCATTATACAAACACCGAGGGTCTGTACTGGGGTCCCTAAGACAGCAGAGGGTCCTGTACTTGGGGACACATTATACACAGAGGGTCTGGTATGGGGGTCTTATAACAGAGGGTCTGTACTGGGATCATTATCACAGAGGGCTGTACTGGGAATCATTATACACATAGCTTCTGTACTAGGGGTTCATTATCAAGAGGGTTCTGTACCTGGGTCCAATTGTCCACAGAGGGTCTGTTCTGGGGTGATTATACCACAAAGGGTCTGTACTGGGGTGAATTATACCCCGAGGGTCTGTTCACTGGGGTGGATAATCACGAGGTTCTGTACTGGGGTCATTATACACAGAGGGTCTGTACTGGGGGTCCTTATACACATAGAGTCTGTACTGGGGTGTCATTATACACCGAGGGTTCGTACTGGGGGTCATTATACACAGAGGGTCTATACTAACAGTCATTATACACAGAGGTCTATTCTCAAGTCATTATACACAGAGGGTCTGTACTGGGGGTCATTATACACAAAGGTCTGTATTGGGGTCATCATACATCGAGGGTCTGTACTGGGATCATTATACACAGAGGGGTCTGTACTGGGACATCTTATAACACAGGGTCCTTTTTCTGGGGTCATATACACGAGTCTGTACTGGGGTCATTATACACAGAGGTTCTTTACTGGGGTCATTTATACACAGAAGGGTCTGTACTGGGGTCATTATACACCGAGGGTCTGTACTGGGGTCATAATACACAGAGGGGTCTGTACTTGACCATTTATACACAGAGGGTCTGTACTGGGGTCATTATACACAGAGGGTCTGTACTGGGATCATTATACACAGAGGGTCTGTACTGGGATCATTATACACAGAGCGTCTATACTAGGGGTCATTATACAAAGAGGGTCTGTACTGGGGTCATTGTACACAGAGGGTCTGTTCTGGGGTGATTATACACAGAGGGTCTGTACTGGGGTGATTATACACAGAGGGTCTGTACTGGGGTCATTATCACAGAGGGTCTGTCTGGGGGTCATTATACACAGAGGGTCCCCTTGTGACTGGTGTCTTATACACAGAGGGTCTGTACTGGGGGTCATTATACACAGAGGGTCTGTACTGGGGTCATTATACACAAAGGGTCTGTACTGGGGTCATTATACACAAGGGTCTGTACTGGGGGTCATTATACACAAAGGGTCTGTACTGGGGTCATTATACACAGAGGGTCTGTACTGGGTCATTATACACAGCCTGGTCGGTCTGGGATCATTATAACCTAGGTCTGTACTGGTAGTCTTATACACATAGTGTCTGGGGTACTGGTCATTATATACCGAGGTCTGTATGGGATCTTATACCCAGAGGGTCTGTACTGGGGTCATTATACACAGAGGCTTGTACGGGGTCACATTATATACAGAGGGTCTGTACTGGGGTCATTATACACAGAGGGTCTGTACTGGGGTCATTATACACAGAGGGTCTGTACTGGTAGTCATTATACACAGAGGGTCTGTACTGGGATCATTATACACAGAGGGTCTGTACTGGGAATCATTAACACAGGGTCTGTACTGGGATCATTATACACAGAGGTCTGTACTGGGATCATTATACCAGAGGTCTGTACTGGGGTCATTATACACAGAAGGGTCTGTACTGGTGTCATTTACATCGAGGGACTGTTATTGGGGGGGACAGGTTATAGCATGACAGAGGGTCTGTACTGGGATTCATTATACACAGAGTGTCTGTCCTGGGGTCATTATAACACGAGGGTCTGGTACTGGTAGTCATATCCACAGATGGTCTGTACTGGGGTCATTATCACATATGTCTGTACTGGGATCATTATACCAGAGGGTCTGTACTGGGTCTTATACACAGAGGGGTCCTGTACTGGGGTCATTATATCAGAGGGTCTGTACTGGGATCATTATCACATAGGGTCCTGTACTTGGGGTCATTCTACCAGAGGGTCTGGTACTGGTAAGCGATTATACACAGAGGGTCTGTCTGGGATCTTATAACACAGAGGGTCTGTACTGGGGTCATGATACACAGAGGGTCTGTACTGGTAGTCATTATACACAGAGGGTCTGTACTGGGGTCATTATACACAGAGGGTCTGTACTGGGGTCATTATATACAGAGGGTCTGTCTGGGTTCATTATACACCAGGGTCTGTTACTGGGGTCATTATACACAGAGGGTCTGTACTGGTAGTCATTATACACAGGGTCTGTACTGGGATCATTATACACAGAGGGTCTGTACTGGGGTCATTATACACAGAGGGTCTGTACTTTGGGATCAATTATAACACAGAGGGTCTGTACTGGATCATTATACACAGAGGGTCTTGTACTGGATCATTATACACAGAGGGTCTGTACTGGGGGTCATTATACAAGAGGGTCGTACTGGGGTCATTATACCAGAGGGTCCTGTACTGGGATCATTATACACAGAGGGTCTGTACTGGGGTCATTACACACAGAGGGTCTGTACTGGGGTCATTACACACAGAGGGTCTGTACTGGGGTCATTTACAACAGAGGGGTCTGGTACGGAGTCATTATAACACAGAGGGTCTGTACTGAATCATTACACACAAGGGTCTGTAACTACTGGGGTCAATATACACAGAGGGGTCTGTACTGGGATCATTATACCAGAGTGTCTGTACTCCGGATCTTATACACAGAGGGTCTGTACTGGGATCGATTATCCACAAGTGTCTGTACTGGGTTCATTATACACAAGGGTTCTTACTGGGGATCATTATACACAGAGGGTCTGTACTGGGATCATTATACACAGAGGGTCTGTACTGGGATCATTATACACAGAGGGTCTGTACTGGGATCATTATAACACAGAGGGTCCTTACTTGGGGTCCATTATACACTAGGGTCTGTCGGGGGTCATTATCACAGAGGGATTCTTTACTGGGGTCAATTATACACAGAGGTCGTACTGGGTCATTAATACACAGATGACGGGGTCTGTACTGGGGATCATTATACACAGAGGGTCTGTACTGGGGTCATTATACACAGAGGTCTGTACTGGGGTCATTATACACAGAGGGTCTGTACTGGGATCATTATACACAGAGGGTCTGTACTACTGGGGTCATATACACAGAGGGTCTGTACTGGGATCATTATACACAGAGGTGTCTGTACTGGGATCATTATACACAGAGGGTCTGTAACTGGGATCGATTATACACCGAGGGTCTGTACTGGGGTCATTATACACAGAGGGTCTGTACTGGGGTCATTATACACAGAGGTCTGTACTGGGGTCATTATACACAGAAGGTCTACTACGGGGCGTCATTTTAACACAGAGGGTCTGTACTGGGGTCATTATACACAGGGGTCTGTACTGGGACACATTACACACAGAGGGTCTGTACTGGGAGTCATTATACACAGAGGGTCTGTCTGGGAGTCCATTATACACAGAGGGTCTGTACTGGGGGGTCATTAATACCAGAGGGTCTGTACAGGGTCATTATACACAGAGGTCTGTCCTGGGACACATTATACACCGACGGGTCTTGTGAACTGGGGTCATTATACACCGATACTCTGTACTGGAAGTTATGATACCCAGAGGGTCTGTACTGGGTCCCCTTATACCACAGAGGGTCTGGTACTGGTGGGTCATTATCCCAGAGGGGTCTGTCTGGGGGGTCATTATACATGAGGGTCTGTAAATTGGGTGGGGACATTATACACGAGGGTCTTTCCTGGGGGTCATTTATACATAGAGTGTCTTGTATGGGGGGGAACATTTTACACAGAGGGTCTGTACTGGGGTCATTTATACATAGAGGGACGGTATTGGGGGTGACAGTATACACGAGGTCTGTAATGTTTGCTATCTGATGCCGTTTAAAAGTAGGTAAATCCCTCAGTCCACATTTGGGGTAGTGTGGTTCTTTTAAGATGACTGATGTGACATCCCTAACACCATTGTATGTTGTCCAGTATTTGATTTGCTTGTTGCCCAGTATAAAACCGCACTCAGATCCAATCAGCAATCAATGTCCCGGCCAATTTCACCCTCGATATCGATTTTATTTATTGTAACACTAATCGATTTTAGAGGCGACTTTATGTTAAAGACTCAAACACCTGATACGTAAGAAATATACATTAACCCCTTTCATGGCTTATGGGGTAAATTAGCAATAGGGTTCCTCCTTAGTCTGGGTTTGGTGTGGGTGTCCAGTTCGGGGATCTGTGGATCTTATCCTATTAATGAATGTTTAGCACTTCCCTTCCCTACCCCCCACCATCTTAATCCAATGCATTTCAAAGGCATTAAGATCTCCCCATTTAGCCATAGAAATCCTTAAAGGCCACTGCCAGCCAACATTGTCTCTGTAGCATCAAAAGGATCTGGCAATGGCAGTGGCGGCCGCGTTACAGTCATCAGCAGGATATGGGAGAAAAAGAGCAGATTTGGAACCGTGACACCTTAATCTGTATATATTGTGTAATTGTAATATATTCAATGATGGGTATACCAGACTTTCTTGCCATATGCACATTTGGATGGTGGTCTACCAGGGGACAGTTGCTGTCCCCTAGCCAATGGGGTGTAGGCATGATATGAACAGATCTAATCAGACATGTGGCCCCACAGTGGCCAAACTAAAAAGCAATGCTAACAACACTTTTAAAGTTTTTTTATGAAAAAAATCAAACGGCTGTTTACATTAACTTTGATCCGCTACGGTGGTCTCAGTGGTTCTTGTTTGACAACTTGCATCAGCCCTGAGTCCTGGGTTCGAGATGCTTCCCCAATGGGCCACACCTCTGGCAGAGAAGTCTGTTAGTGTGGTTGTGTCATAGGGAGGTAGATTGATAAGCTCTATGGTGCAGGGTCGCAGTGAGAATATGTAGGCAGTGATGTATATATATGCTTATACATATCCTATAGCTGTCCACAGGATGGAAAGACACTAATTCCTCCCTGGGTGCTCCCATCACACAGTTCAGTGTCTTATGGCTTTTTGTGAGGCTATCACAACGTGTCATAAGTTGATGTCCAGCCTTCGTAAGTGAGAGTCACAAACTTGAAACCGCTAGACCCCAGAGGAGCAATTAGGAACCTTTCAGGTAAATATATTTTCCATACGGCGGGCCGCAGAGAGAAGGAAAATATTAAAAACTAGTGAGAGGGAGGTTGCAGATTGTGTTCTATCGTTACATAGGGGGGTTGAAGCCAGGGACCCCGCTAGTGTCCCCCCTTTAACACCTGACCCCTCCGAATAAACAAACCCAGCTTCCACCGCTTTAAATTACACTGGCCAATCAAATACCCCAGCTTCACCCACTTTAATTAAACTGCCCTCCAAATACCCACCTGTCACTCGCTTAAATTAAACTCGCCCTCGGGCGAACCATGCGCTCCTATTAACCCTAATACCCACTCACTTTTAACTCTCCAAATACCAACCATCCCTTTAATTAACTGCCCTCTCAAATACCCAACTTCACCCCTCTTTAATACAACTGCCCTTCCAATCCCAGTGTCCACCCCTTTATCTTAAACTGGCCCCCCTTACCAAATACCCAAGCTTCACCCTTTAATTAACTGCCCCTACCAATACCCAGTGTCACCAACCCTCTTAAAAACCTTGCCCCCCAAATACCCAGTGGGTACCACCCTTTAATTAAACTGTCCCCTCCAAATAACCCTGTCCCACCCCTTTTAATTAAACTGCCCTCAATATCCCGTGTCACCCCTTTACATTAAACTGCCCCTCCAAATACCCAGTGGTGCACCCCCCTTTAATTAAACTGGCCCTCTCAAATATCCAGTGTCCCCCTTTATTTAATTAAACTGTCCCTCCAAATACCCATGTCACCCTTTAAATTGAACTGCCTCTCAAATACCCATTTGGTCACCCCCTTTAATTAAGAATACGTGCCCCTCTCCAAATACCCGTGTCCACCCCTTAAATTAACTGCCCCCTCCAAATACCCAGTGGTCACCCCTTTATTAAACTGCCCCTCCAAATACCCAGGTGTCACCCCTTTATTAAAACCCTGCCCTCCAACTCATACCCCGTTCCCCCTTTAATTAAACTGTCCTCCTCCAAATACCCAGTGTCACCCTTTCATTAAACTGCCCCTCCCAAAAATACCCATGTCAACCCCTTGATCTCCTTAATCGTGAACTCCCTTAATTAAATCCCCTCCTCCACTACCAAGGCACCCTTATTAAACCTGCCCCTCCAAATACCCATGTCACCCTTTAATAAACTGCCCCTCCAAATACCCAGTGTCACCCATTTTAATTAAACTGGCCCCTCCAAACTCCAGTGTCCACCCACCCTTTAATTAACCTGCCCCTCAAATCATCCCAAGTGTCACCCCTTTAATTAACATGCCCTCCAAATACCCAACTTCACCCCTATCACCCTCCCACTTACATTAAACTCCTGCCCTCCCAAATACCAGCTTCACCCCTTTACATTAAACTGCCCTCCAATTCCAGTTCACCCCTTTAATTAAACTGCCTCCATTACCCAACTTTCACCCCTTTAATTAAACTAACTGCCCTCCAAATACCCAGCTTCACCCCCTTTAATTAAACTGCCCTCCAAATATCCAGTGTCACCCACCTTTATTAACTGCCCCCCAACCCTTACCCAACTTTCACCCCTTGTAATTAACTGCCCTCCAAATACCCAACTTCACCCCTTTAATTAAACTGCCCTCCAATTAACCCAACTTCAGTCACCCCTTTAATTAAACTGGCCCTCCAAATACCCAACTTCACCCCTTTAATTAAACTGCCCTCCAAATACCCAACGTCACCTCACCCCTTTAATTAAACTGCCCTCCAAATACCCCGCTTCAACCACTTAATTAAACTTAAACTGCCCTCCAAATACCCACTTCACCCCTTTAATTAAACTGCCCTCCAAATCCAGTGTCACCCTTTAATTAAACTGCCCCTCCAAATCACCCATGTCAGCCCTTTAATTAAACTGCCCTCCAAATAATCCAGTCGTCACCCCTTTAATTAAACTGCCCTCCAAATACCCAGCTTCACCCCTTTAATTAACTGCCCTCCAATAACCAACTTCACCCCTTTAATAAAAACTGCCCCCAGTACACCAAACCAGTGTCACCCCTTTAAATTAAACTGCTCCCTCCAAATACCCGTGTCACCCTTTAATTAAACTGCCCCCTCCAAATACCCAGTTGTCCACCCCTTTAATTAACTGCCCTCCAAATACCCAGTGTCACCCCATTTAATTAAACTGCCTAACTCCCATGCCACAATACCACCCAGTGTCACCCCCTTTAATTAAACTGCCCCTCCAAATCCAGTGTCACCCCTTTAATTAAACTGGCCCCTCCAAATACCCAGTGTCACACCCCTTTAATTAAACTGCCCCTCCAATACCATGTCCCCCTTAATTAAACTGCCCTACCAAATACCTCATTCACCCTTTAATTAAACTGCCCCTCCAATACCCAACTTCACCCCTTTATAATTAAACTGCCCTCCAAATACCCAACTTCACCCCTTATATTAAACTGCCCTCCAAATACCCACTTCACCCCTTTAATTAACTACTGCCCTCCCAATATCCAGTGTCACCCCTTTAAATTAAACTGCCCCCAATTACCCCCTTCACCCCTTTAATTAAACTGCCCTCCAATCTACCCAACTTCACCCCTTTAATAAACTGCCCTCCAATACCCTACCCAATCACCTCTCAACCCCTTCACCCCTTAATTTAAACTGCCCTCCAAATACCCAGTGTCACCCCTTTAATTAACTGCCCTCCAAATACCCAACTTCACCCCTTTAATTAAACTGCCCTCAAATACCAACTTCACCCCCTTATTAAACTGGCCCTCCAAATACCCACTTCACCCCTTTAATTAAACTGTGCCTCTCCAAATATCCATGTCACCGGTCACCCCTTTAATTAAACTGCCCTCCAATTCACCTCCCACCTTCACACCCCTTATTAAACTGCCCTCCAAATACCCAACTTCACCCCTTTAATTAAACTGCCCTCCAAATACCCACACTTCACCCCTTTAATTAAACTGCCCTCCAAATACCCAGTGTCACCCCCCACAAAATCTCCCCCTCTCCCCTGCAACCCTACCTTTTCTCCCCTCCCGTCCCCCTCCCACTTCACACCCCCCCCTTTAATTCACTGCCCCTCCAAATACCCATGCACCCCTGGGTATACACCACACACACACACACTCGCGTCGGGCCCCTCTCCTACCCTGCACAGCCCCCAGTTTCCCCTTGTATTTCCCACTTCCCTTCCCATTGTCTATCAGTTCAACACACAACTCTTTACACTTCACAGATAAAACAAGAACAATAACATGTCTGGAACATACAGGACGTCTCCATAGGCCGCGCCACATTCTGTTTTTCCTGAGATGCTCGTTCCCACCAGGACCCCCCATCCCCATCACCAGTCAACACTCTGATCCCTCCCTTACCCACTGCCAGGAACACCACATTACACTGGGAATATTAATTACCATTAACACCACAATAGAGTATGGGGACCAGTAAACAGAACCGGCTACTAACATGGGTATAGATCCATCATGTGCCCCCCATATCCATCATGTAACCCACCCAATCCATACATATAACACACCATCTCCATCATGTAACACCCACTATCCATCATTAACACCCACATATCACATCATGACACCCACATATCCTCATTAACACCCACTATCCATCATAACACCCACATAATCACCAATCATATAACCCCACATATCCATCATTACACCACAACAATACCACCCACATACTCCATCATATAACACCCACATATCCATCATGTATAACCCCACATATCCATCATATAACACCCACATATCCTCATATAACACCCACTATCCATCATGTAACACCAACAATCCATCATGTAACATCCATCACATACCATCATGTAACACCCACATATCCATCATATAACACCCACATATCCATCATATAACACCCACATATCCATCATGTAACACCCACATATCCATCATATAACACCCACATATCCATCATAATAACACCCACATATCCATCATATACACACCCCGCATATCCATCATATAAACACACGCATATCCATCATATAACACCCACATATACATCATATAACACCCACATATCCATCATGAACCCCACATATCCATCTGTAAACCCACATATCCATCATGTAACACCCACAATTCCATCATATAACACCCGCATATCCATCATGTAACACCCACATTCCTTCCACATACCCCTACATATCCATCATGTCACAACCCACATATCCATCATGTAACACCCCACATATCCATCAATAACACCCCCATCTCCATCATGTAACACCCACATATACATCATATAACACCCGCATATCCATCATGTAACACCCACATATCCTCCACATGACCCCTCCATATCCATCATGATAACACCCATCATATCCACATGTAACCCCACATATCCATCATATACACCCCATCCATCATGTAACCCCACCACATATAACATCTAATAACACCCACATATCCATCAATAACACCCCACATATCCATCATGTAACACCCCCATATCCATCATGTAACACCCACATATCCATCATGTAACACCCACATATCCATCATATAACACCCACATATCCATCATGTAAACACCCACATATCCATCATGTACACCCACATATCCATCATGTAAACCCCATATCCATCATGTAACACCAAGATATCCTCATAAACACCCAACATATCCATCATGTAACACCCCGATATCCATCATGTAACACCCATATCTCCATCATATAACACCCACATATCCATCATGTAAAACCAATATCCATCATGTAACACCCAATATCCATCATGTAACACCCAAATAATCCATCATGTAACCCCACATCCACATGAACACCCCATATCCATCATGTACAACACCCACATATCCATCATGTAACCCCCATATCCATCATTAACACCCACATATCCATCATTTCACACCCACATATTCCATCATATAACACCACATATCCATCATGTAACACCCACATATCCATCATGTAAACACCCACATATCCATCATATAACCCCCCATATCCATATGTACACCCACATATCCATCATATAACACCCACATAATCCATCAGTCACACCCACAATACCATCATGTAACACCCCCAGATTCCATCATATAACACCCACATATCCATCATGTAACACCCCATCATCATGTCCACACCCAGATATCCATCATATAACACACCCACATATCCATCATGTAACCCCCACATATCCTATCATCCCCACCATCAACCCACATATCATCATGTAACACCCAATATCCATCATATAACACCCACACTATCCATCATGTAACACCCACATATCCATCATATACACCCACATATCCATCATGTAACACAACATATCCATCATACCACCCATATCCATCATATAACACCAACACCATCATCCATCACTATAACACCACAATCCATCATATAACACCCAATATCATCATATAAACACCCCCCTATCCCCATGTAACACCCAGATATCCATCATGTAACACCCAGATATCCATCATGTAACACCCACATATCCATCATGTAACACCCACATATCCTCATGTAACACCCACATTCCATCATATAACACCCACATATCCATCATATAACACCCACATATCCATCATATAACACCCACATATCCATCATGTAACACCAACATATCCATCATGTAACACCCACATATCCATCATATAACACCAACATATCCATCATATAACCACCCACATATCCATCATATAACCCCGATATCCATCATGTAACACCCACATATCCTCCACATGACCCCTACATATCCATCATGTCACACCCACATATCCATCATGTAACACCCACATATCCATCATAACACCCACATATCCATCATGTAACACCCACCTATCCATCCTGTAACACCCACTATCCTCATATAACACCCCACATACATCATGTACACCCACATATCCATCATTAACACCCAAATATCCCCCGTAACACCCACATATCCCATGACCCTACATATCCATCATGTCACATCCACATATCCATCATGTACACACCCACCCATATCCATCATATAACCCCCACATATCCATCATGTAACACCCCATATACCATATACACCGCAATATCCATCATGTAACACCCACATATCCTCCACTGAACCCTACATATCCATCATGTCACACCCACCAATATCCATCATATAACACCCCCACATACCATCATGACCACACCACATACCTCATGAACACCCACATATCCATCATATAACACCCACATATCCTCATGTACCCCCCCACTATCCATCAGTACACCAACGATATCCATCATGTAACACCCACATAATCCATCATGTAACACCCACATATCCATCATGTAACACCCCACATATCCATCATATAACACCCACATATCCATCATATAACACCCACATATCCATCATGTCACACCCACATATCCATCATGTAACACACCCACATATCCATCATAACACCCACATATCCATCATGTACACCCACTATCCTCATAAACACCACATATCCATCAATGTAACACCCACATATCCATCATATAACACACCCACATATCCATCATATAACACCCACTATCCATCATTAACACCACATATCCATCATTACCCATCCATCCCAACCCCGCATATCCACATATAACACCCACATATCATCATATAACACCCACTATCCATCATGTAACACCCACATATCCATCATGTAACACCCACATATCCATCATGTAACACCCACAATTCCATCATATAACACCCCCGATATCCATCATGTAACACCCACATATCCTCCATGTACCCCTACATATCCATCAGTAACACCCACTATCCATCATGTAACACCCACATATCCATCATATAACACCCACATATCCATCATTAACACCCACTATACATCATATAACACCCCCATATCCATCATGTAACACCCACATATCCTCCACATGACCCCTACATATCCATCATGTCACACCCATATCCTCATGTAACACCCACATATCCATCATATAACACCCACATATCCATCATGTAACACCCACATATCCATCATGTAACACCCACATATGCCATCATATAACACCCACATATCCATTATGTAACACCCACATATCCATCATGTAACACCCAGATATCCATCATGTAACACCCACATATCCATCATGTAACACCACATATCCATCATGAACACCCACTATCCATCTAACACCCACATATCCATCATATACACCCACATATCCATCATATAACACCCACATATCCATCATGTAACACCCCAGATATCCATCATGTAACACCCCAGATATCCATCATGAACCCACATATCCATCATGTAACACCCACATATCCTCATGTAACACCCACATATCCATCTGTCACACCCACATATCCATCATGTAACACCCACATATCCATCATGTCACACCCACATATCCATCATGTAACACCCACATATCCACATATAACACCCACCATTCACATCATGTAACACCCACATATCCATCATATAACACCCACATATCCATCAGTAACACCCACATTATACATCATATAACACCCACATATCCATCATGTAACACACCACATATCCATCATGTAACACCCACATATCCATCATGTAACACCCACATATCCATCATATAACACCCACATATCCATCATATAACCCCCACATATCCATCATGTACAACCCACATATCCATCATGTAACACCCACATATCCTCATATAACACCCACATATCCATCATGTAACACCCACAATATCCCTCCTGTACACCCACACATATCCATCATTATACACCCACATCCTCATGTAACACCCCTATCCATCATGTAACACCCACATATCCATCATGAACACACCCACATATCCATCATGTCACCCCACATATCCATCAGTATCACCCACATATCCATCATATAACACCCACATATCCATCATATAACACCCACATATCCATCATATAAACACCCACATATCCATCATATAACACCCACATATCCATCATATAACACCCACATATCCATCATATAACACCCACATATCCATCATTTAACACCACCCGCATTCCCTCTATAACACCCCGCATATCCTCATATAACACCCATATCCATCATATAACACCCACTATCCATCATATAACCCACCCACATATCCATCATGTCACACCCACATATCCATCATGTACCACCCACATATCCATCATATAACACCCACATATCCATCATGTAACACCCACATATCCATCATGTACCCCCCACATATCCATCATATAACACCCACATATCCATCATGTAACACCCACATTCCATCATAAACACCCACATATCCATCTGTAACACCCACATATCACAATCATATAACACCCACATATCCATCATGTCACCCACCATCATATTACACCCACATATCCATCATATAACACCCATATCCATCATATAACACCCACATATCCATCATGTAACACCCAGATATCCATCATGTAACACCCAGATATCCATCATGTAACACGCAGATATCCATATACCAAAACCCAATATCATATGTAACACCCACATATCCACATGTAACACCCCATATCCATCATGTACACCCACATATCCATCATGTCACACCCACATATCCATCATGTAACACCCACATATCCATCATGTAACACCCACATATCCATCATATAACACCCACTATCCATCATTAACACCCACATATCCATCATGTAACACCCACATATCCTCATGTAACACCCACAATCCATCATATAACACCCACATATCCATCATGTAACACCCACATTCCATCCATCATGTAACACCCACATATCCATCATGTAACACCCACATATCCATCATGTAACACCCAGATATCCATCATATAACACCCACATATCCATCATATAACACCCCATATCCATCATTTAACACCCACATATCCATCATATAACACCCACATATCCATCAATATACACCCACATATCCATCATTAACAACACCCGATATCCATCATATAACACCCCCATATCCTCATAACACCCACATATCCATCTATAACACCCACATATCCATCATATAACACCCACATAATCCCATGTCACACCACATATCCTCATGTAACACCCACATATCCATCATTAACACCCCATATCCATCATGTAACACCCACATATCCCCATGATAACACCCCACATATCATCATGTAACACCCACATATCCATCATATAACACCCCATATCCATCATTTAACACCCGCATATCCATCATGTAACACCCACATATCCATCATATCACACCCACATATCCATCATATAACACCCACATATCCATCATGTAACACCCACATATCCATCATGTAACACCCACATATCCATCATTACCCCACATATCCACTCAATATAACACCCACATATCCTCACTTGAACCCCACAATCCCCACATGACCCCACATATCCATCATTAAACCCCCACATATCCATCATGTACCCCACTAATATCCTCCACAACCCTACATTCCATCATGTAGACCCCCCACATATCCATCATGTGACCCCCACATATCCATCATGTGACCCCCACATATCCTCCACATGACCCCTATCCATATTTCCCACACATATCCATCAATACACACTATCTCACATACCCTCCTATCCTACTGACCCCACATATCCATTCCCACATACCCCTCATATCCACATTTAAAAAATAATAGACCCACAATAGATCAATAACAATAACAAATAATAAATATACCATCATTCATAACATACCTCCCAATACATATCCATCACTTGACCCCCATATCCTCCACATGACCCCTACATATCCATCATGACCCCCACCACACGAACCCCCACAACATCCCCGCCCCCCCACGACCCCACACCCTCACACCCACATCCGTCCACCGCCCCCCCCTCAACAATACCCCAACCTCCCCCCCTACCAATATCCATCACGTGACCCCCACATACCTCCACCATGACCCCTACATATCCACAATCCATCACGTGACCCCCACATATCCCCACATTACCCCTACATATCCATCATGTGACCCCCACATATCCATCACGTGACCCCCACATATCCTCCACTTGACCCCTATATATTTATCACGTGACCCCCACATATCCTCCACATGACCCCTACATATCCATCACGTGACCCCCACATATCCTCCACATGACCCCTATATATCCATCACGTGACCCCCACATATCCTCCACATGACCCCTACATATCCATCACGTGACCCCACATATCCTCCACATGACCCCTACATATCCATCATGTGACCCCCACATATCCATCACGTGACCCCCACATATCCTCCACATGACCCCTACATATCCATCACGTGACCCCCACATATCCTCCACTGACCCCTACATATCCATCATGTGACCTCACATATCCATCATGTGATGCCCACATATCCATCATGTGACCCCCACATATCCATCATGTACCCCCACATATCCATCATATGACCCCCCCACATATCCATCATGTGACCCCCACATATCCATCACGTGACCCCCCACATATCCATCACGTGACCCCCCACAATCCTCACGTGACCCCCACATATCCATCATTGACCCCCCATAGCCATCATGTGACCCCACATATCCATCATGTGACCACCCACATTCCATCATGTAACACCCAATATCCATCATATAACACCCACATATCCATCATGTAACACCCACATATCCATCATATAACACCCACATATCCATCATGTAACACCCACATATCCATCATGTAACCCCATACCATCATAACACCCACTATCCATCATATAACACCCACATATCCATCATATAACACCCACATACCATCATGTAACACCCACTATCCATCATGTAACACACATACCCATCATATAACACCCACATATCCATCATATAACACCCACATATCCATCACGTGACCCCCACATATCCTCCACATGACCCCTACATATCCATCACGTGACCCCCACATATCCATCACGTGACGCCCACATATCCTCCACATGACCCCTACATATCCATCATGTGACCCCCCATATCCATCACGTGACCCCCACATATCCATCACGTGACCCCACATATCCTCCACATGACCCCTACATATCCATCATGTGACCCACACATATCCATCACGTGACACCCACATATCCTCCACATGACCCCTACATATCCATCACGTGACCCCCACATATCCTCCACATGACCCCTACATATCCATCATGTGACCCCCACATATCCATCACGTGATGCCCACATATCCTCCACATGACCCCTACATATCCATCATGTGACCCCCACATATCCATCACGTGACCCCCACATATCCTCCCCATGACCCCTACATATCCATCACGTGACCCCCACATATCCTCCACATTACCCCTACATATCCATCATGTGACCCCCACATATCCATCACGTGACCCCCACATATCCCCACTTGACCCCTAATATTATCACGTGACCCCACATATCCTCCACATGACCCCTACATATCATCACGTGACCCCCACATATCCTCCACATGACCCCTATATATCCATCACGTGACCCCCACTATCCTCCACATGACCCTACATGTACGTTATGGGGTTGATTGAGGTTGGTACGTTGGGGTTGATTGAGGTTAGTAGGTTATGGGGTTGATTGAGGTTGGTACGTTATGGGGTTGATTGAGGTTGGATCGTTATGGGGGTGATTGAGGTTGGTACGTTATGGGGGTGATTGAGTTTGGTACGTTATGGGGTTGATTGAGTTTGGTACGTTATGGGGTTGATTGAGGTTGGTACGTTATGGGGGTGATTGAGGTTGGTACGTTATGGGGTTGATTGAGGTTGTACGTTATGGGGTTGATTGAGGTTGGTACGTTATGGGGTTGATTGAGGTTGGTACGTTATGGGGTTGATTGAGGTTGGTAGGTTATGGGGTTGATTGAGGTTGGTAGGTTATGGGGTTGATTGAGGTTGGTTTGGGTTGTGAGGTTGTGTAGGTGATTGAGGTGGTACGTTATGGGTTGATTGAGGTTGGTACGTTATGGGGTTGATTGAGGTTGGTACGTTATGGGGTTGTGATTGAGGTTGGTATGGTTTGGGTTGATGGGTTGTAGTTTATGGGGTTGATTGAGGTTGGTACGTTATGGGGTTGATTGAGGTTGGTACGTTATGGGGGTGATTGAGGTTGGTACGTTATGGGGGTGATTGAGGTTGGTACGTTATGGGGTGATTGAGGTTGGTTACGTTATGGGGTGATTGAGGTTGGTACGTTATGGGGTTGATTGAGGTTTGGTACGTTATGGGGTTGATTAGGTTGTACGTTATGGGGTTGATTGAGGTTGGTACGTTATGGGGGTGATTAGTTGAGGGGTTGGGGTGATGGGTGGTACGTTTGGGGTTGATTGGGTTGGTACGTTATGGGGTTGATTGAGGTTGGTACGTTATGTGGGGTTGATTGAAGGTTGGTACGTTTATGGGGTTGATTGAGGTTGGTACGTTATGGGTTTGATTGAGGTTGGTACGTTATGGGGTGATTGAGGTTGGTACGTTATGGGGTTGATTGAGGTTGGTACGTTATGGGGTTGATTGAGGTTGGTACGTTATGGGGTTGATTGAGGTTGGTACGTTATGGGGGTTGATTGAGGTTGGTACGTTATGGGGGTTGATTGAGGTTGGTACGTTATGGGTTGATTGAGGTTGGTACGTTAGTGGGTGGATTTGAGGTTGGTACGTTATGGGGTTGATTGAGGTTGGTACGTTATGGGGTGATTGAGGTTGGTACGTTATGGGGTTGATTGAGGTTGGTACGTTATGGGGTGATTGAGGTTGGTACGTTATGGGGTTGATTGAGGTTGGTACGTTATGGGGTTGATTGAGGTTGGTACGTTATGGGGGTGATTGAGTTGTACGTTATGGGGTTGATTGAGGTTGGTAGGTTATGGGGTTGATTGAGGTTGGTACGTTATGTGGGTTGATTGAGGTTGGTACGTTATGGGGGTGATTGAGGTTGGTACGTTATGGGGTTGATTGAGGTTGGTACGTTATGGGGTTGATTGAGGTTGGTACGTTATGGGGTTGATTGAGGTTGGTCGTTATGGGGTTGATTGAGGTTGGTACGTTATGGGGTTGATTGAGGTTGGTACGTTAGGGTTTGATTGAGGTGGTACTTTATGGGTTGATTGAGGTTTGTAACGTATGAGGTTGATTTAGGGTTGGTAAATGATGGATATGTGGGTGTTACATGATGGATATGTGGGTGTTATATGATGGATATGTGGGTGTTACATGATGGATATGTGGGGGTCACATGATGGATCTATACCCATGTTAGTAGCCGGTTCTGTGTTACTGGTCCCCATTACTCTATTGTGGGTGTTAACTGGTTAATTAATATTCCCATGTAATGTGGTGTTTCCTGGCAGTGGGTAAAGGGAGGGATCAGAGTGTTGACTGGTGATGGGGATTGGGGGGTCCTGGTGGGAACGAGACTCTCAGGAAACAGAATGTGGCGCGGCCTATGGAGACGTCCTGTGTATTTCCAGACATTGTTATTGTTCTTGTTTATCTGTGAAGTGTTAAGAGTTTGTGTTGAACTGATAGAACTGGGAAGGGAAGTGGGAAATACAAGGGAATGAACTGGGGGCTGTGCAGGGTCAGGAGAGGGGCCCCGCGGAGTGTGTGTGTGTGTGTGTAATACCCAGGGGTGACACTGGGTATTTGGAGGGCAGTTTAATTAAAGGGGTGAAGTTGGGTATTTGGAGGGCAGTTTAATTAAAGGGGTGAAGTTGGGTATTTGGAGGGCAGTTTAATTAAAGGGGTGAAGGTGGGTAATTGGAGGGCAGTTTAATTAAAGGGGTGACACTGGATATTTGGAGGGCAGTTTAATTAAAGGGGTGAAGCTGGGTATTTGGAGGGCAGTTTAATTAAAGGGGTGAAGTTGGGTATTTGGAGGGCAGTTTAATTAAAGGGGTGAAGTTGGGTATTTGGAGGGCAGTTTAATTAAATGGGTGACACTGGGTATTTGGAGGGGCAGTTTAATTAAAGGGGTGACACTGGGTATTTGGACTTAAACTGGCCCCTCCAATACCCAGTGTCACCCCTTGAATTAAACTGCCCCTCAAATACCAGTGTCACCCCTTTGAATAAACTGCCCCTCCATACCCAGTGTCCCCCCTTTAATTAACTGCCTCCCAATCCCGTTTCACCCCTTTAATTAAACTGCCCCCTCCAAATACCCAGTGTCCCACCACCCCCTTTATTAACGGCCCCTCCAATAACCCAGTTGTCACCCCTTTAATTAACTGCCCCTCGAATACCCAGTGTCACACCCCTTTAATTCAACTGCACCTCCAAATACTCCAGTGGTCACCCCCTTTAATTAAACTTGCCCCTCCAAATCCCCAGTGTCACCCCTTTACTTAACTGCCCCTCCAAATACCCATGTCATCCACCCATGTTAACTACACTCCCCTCCAAATATCCATGTCACCCCTTTAATTAAACTGCCGCCCTCCAAATACCCAACTTCACCCCTTTAATTAACTGCCCTCCAAATCCCAACTGGCACATCCCCCTTCATTAAACTGCCCTCCAACGTACCACCCAGCTCACGCCCTTTCATTAAACTGCCCTCCAAATATCCAGTGTCACCCCTTTAATTAAACTGAAAAACTGGGACTGGTGTGAACTACTGTAACTGACTAACTAACTGGGGGGCAACTGAAACTGCTAACTGGTGAAACTGGAACTGCCCGTCCAATTCACCCAACTTCACCCCTTTAATTAAACTGCCTCAAAATACCCGCTTCACCCCTTTAATTAAACTGCCCTCCAAATATCCAGTGTCACCCCTTTAATAAACTAACCGCCCTCCAATTAACCCGTCACCCCTTTAATTACACGCCCTCCAAGACCCAACTTCACCACTTTCACCCCTTTATTAAACGCCCTCCCATTACCCAACGTCACCCTTTAACTTAAATGCCCTCCAATACCCACTTCATCCCTTAATTAACTAAAACGCCCTCCAATCCCAACTTCCCCCCTTTAATTAAACTGGCCCTCCAAATACCCAGTTCACCCCTTAATTAAACTGGCCCTCCAAATACCCAGACTTCACAGCGTCTATAACTCCCTAATCCTTCACACCCTTTAAAAACTGCCCTCCAAATATCCAGTGTCACCCCTTTAATTACCTGCCCTCCAAATACCCAGTGTCACCCGTTTAATTAAACGCCCTCCAAATATCCAGTGTCACCCGTTGATTAAACTCCCTCCAAATACCCGCTTCACCCCTTTAATTAAACTGCCTCCAAATACCCAAGTTCACCCCCTTTAATTAACTGCCCTCCAATACAAACCAGTACCACCGTTCACCTTTAATTAAACTGCCCCTCCAATACCCAGTTCCACCCCTTTAATAAACTGCCCCTCCAAATACCCATTGTCACCCCTTTAATTAACTGCCCTCCAAATACCCAGTGTCACCCTTTATTAATAACTGCCCCTCCAAATACCCCGTGTCACCCCCTAATCTTTAAATTAAACTTGCCCCTCCAAATACCCAGTGACCCCCCTTTAATTAAACTGACCCCTCCAAATACCCAGTGGTCACCCCTTAATTAAACTGCGCCCCTTCCAAATACCCAGTGTCACCCCTTTAATTAAACTGCCCCTCCATACCCAGTGTCACCCTTTAATTAAACTGTCCCTCCAATACCCACTTCAACACCCCTTTAATTAAACGCCCAATACCCAACGTGTCACCCCTTTATTAACTGCCCCTCCAAATAACCAGTGTCACCCCTTTAATTAAAACTGCCCTCCAAATACCCAGCTTCAACCCTTATTAAAAATAAAACTGCCCTCCAAATATCGTTGCACCCTAATTAAACTGCCCCCAAATACCCTAACCCTTAATCACTGCCTCCAATCCTCAACCTTTAATTAAACTGCCCTCCACATACCACTTCTCAAACTTCACCCCTTTAATAACTGCCCTCCCACAACCCAACTTCACCCCTTTAATAATACGCCTCCAATACTCCATGTGTTCACCCCCTTTATTGAAAACTGCCCTCCAATTACCACAACTTCACACCCTTATATTACTGCCTCGCAAATACCCAACTTCACCCTTTAATTAAAACTGCCCTCCAGTACCCAGCTTCACCCTTTAATTAAAACTGCCCCAATACCCCTTCACCCCTATTAATTAAACGTGAAACTGCCCTCCAATATACCAACCCAACTTGTCACCCCTTTAACTTAAATGCCCTCTCAATACCCACTTCACCTCACACCTTTAATTAACTGCCCTCACAATACCCCTTCACCCCCTTTAATTAAAACGCCCTCCAAATATCCTCAACCCCTAAAACTGTGCCCCTCAATAACCCATCACCTTTATTAACTGCCCTCCAAATCACCACTGTCACACCCCTTTTTAAACTGCCCTCCAAATACCCAGTGTCAACCCCTGGGTATGTACACACACACAACACAACTCCGCGGGGCCCCTCTCCTGCCCTGCACATCCCCAGTTTTCATTCCCCTTGTATTTCCCACGTCCCTTCCCAGTTCTATCAGTTCAACACAACTCTTAACACACACTTCACACAGAATAAACAAGAAATAACACTTCTGGAAATACAACGGAACGTCTCCATGGCCCCGCGCCACTTCTCGTTTCCTGAGCGTCTCGTTTCCCCACCAGGACCCCCCAATCCCCATCACCAGTCAACACTCTGATTCCCTCCTTTACCCACTGCCATGGAAACACCACCATTACATGGAAGATTAATTAACCAGTTAACACCGCACAAAGATTCTGGGGACCCGTAACACAGAACCGCTACTAACATGGGTATAGATCCATAATGTGCCCTCCCCCACATATCCACATGAACACCCCCATATCCATCATATACACCCACATATCCATCATGTACCACCCCCCTTCCATCCCCATCATATAACACCCACATATCCATCATGTCATGTCACCCCACATATCCATCATGTAACCCCACATATCCATCATATAACACACAATCCATCATTAACACCACACAATATCCATCAGGGTAACACCCACATATCCATCATGTTACCCCACATATCCATCATCTAACCCCACCATATCCATCATATAACACCCACATATCCTCATATAACAACCCACATACCACAATATAACACCCACATATCCATCATGTAACACCCACATATCCATATGTAACACCCACAATAATCCATCATGTAACACCCACATATCCTATGTACCACCCACATATCCATATATAACACCAAATATCACATCATATAACACCCCATAATCCATCATGAAACAACCCCACAAACCATCAATTACACCCCCATATCCATCAATAACACCCACATATCCATCAATATAACACCCCCGCATATCCTCAATAACACCCGCATCTCCATCATATAACACACACTATACATCATATCACCCACATATCCATCAGTAACACCACAGTATCCATCCATGAACAGTACCACCCACATATCCATCATGTAATCCCACACAATTCCATCATTAACACCCGCATATCCATCAGTACCCATAACCCCCCCCACCTATCCTCACATGACCCCTACATATCCACAGTGTCACACCCCAATACCCAGCATGTAAAAACCCACATATCCATCATATAACACCCACATAATCCATCATGTAACAACCCACAATCTACATCATATAACACCCGCATCTCCATCATGTAACACCCATATCCTCCACATGACCCCTACAATATCCTCATATAACACCCACATTCCATCATGTAACACCACCTATCCTCACTATAACACCCACATACCATCATGTAACAGTAACACCCACAATATCCATCATAATAAAACCCCCCATATCCATCATATACACCCACAATCCATCATGTAACACCCACATATCCATCATGTAACACCCACGATATCCATCATGTAACACCCAAAACACGCCACATAGCCATCATATAACCCCCACATATCCATCATGTAACACCCACATATCCATCATGTAACAACACCCCCACTATCCACTCATGGTCACACCCACATATCCATCATGTAACCACGATATCCAGCATATAACACAGCCCACTATCCCTCATGTAACACCCAGCATATCCATCAGTACCACCACAGATATCCATCATATAACACACCCATATCCATCAATGTAAAACCCAGATATCCATCATGGGGGGGCACACACCCCAGACTCCATTCATGTACACCCAGAACTCCATCATCGTAACACCACATATCACCATCATGTAACACCCACATATCCATCATGTACACCCACATATCCATCATTGTAACAACACCCCATATCCACATGTAACACACACATATCCATCAGGTAACACCCACATATCCATCATAATTAAACCCCACATAATCCCTCATGTAACACCCACATATCATCATGTAACACCCACATATCCATCATATAACACCCACATATCCATCATGTAACACCAACATATCCATCATATAACACCCACATATCCATCATGTCACACCCACATATCCATCATGTAACACCCAGTTCCATCATATAACACCCACATATCCATCATTCACACCCACATATCCATCATGTCACAACCCAATATCCATCATATAACCCCCACATAGCCAGCATGTAACACCCCATATCCCTCATGTCCCACCCACATACCATCATGGACACCCAGATATCCATCATATAACACCCACATATCCATCATGTAACACCCAATATCCATCATATACAAACCCCACATATCCATCAGGTAACACCAACATAACCATCATGTAACCAACCCACAATCCATCATATCACCCAACATAATCCTCATTAACACCCACATATCCATCATATAACCCCAGATATCCACTATAACACCCACATACCATCGTAACCCCCAGATACCATCATGTCCACCCCTTATCCATCATGTAACAACCCAGAAAAGCATAGGTACAACCCACATATCCATCCTGTCACCCCAAATATCCATCATATAACACCCACATATCCAATCATATAACACCACCTCTCCCTCATCTAACACCCACATATCCATCTTACACCAACATAGCCACATGTAACCCACACATATCCATGCATATAACACCAACATCGTCCACATATAACACCCCACATATCCATCCATAAACACCCCCCATATCCATCAGTAACAACACCCACATACCTCCACATGACCCCGACATATCCATCATGTCACACCCATATCCCTCATGTAACACCCACCTATCCATCATATAACAACCCACATATCCATCATTAACACCCACTATCCATCAGTAACACCCACTACCTCATTAACCCCACATTCCATCATGTAACACCCCACATATCCTCATGTAACCCCAGATATCCATCATGTAACACCCAAATATCCTCCACTGACCCCTACATTCCATCATGTCACATCCCATATCCCCTCATGTAAACACCACAACAATATCCATCATATAACAAACCCACATACCCTCAATGTAACAGCCCCATAATACATCATATAACACCCGCATACCATCATGTAAACACCGCACATATCCTCCAATGACCCCTACTAGCCTCATGTCCACACCCACATACTAATCATATAACACCAAACACCCACATATCCATCATGTAACACCCACATATCCTCATGTGAACCAAACAGAACACCCACATACCAATCCTATAACACCCCATATCCATCCTGTAACACCCACATACTCCATCACTTAACAACAACACAACACACCAACAACCACACCACCCCCAGATATCCATCATTACAACACCCATATCACATCATGTAACACCCACATATCCCTCATGTAAAACACCCCAACCATATATATTCATAACATTAATAAACACCCACATATCCATCATATAACACCCACCTAATCCATCCTGTCACCCCCTATATCCATCTGTAACACCCAGATTCCATCAATAACACCCACCATATCCATCATGGTAACACCCCCTATCCATCATATAACAACAAAACCCCCAAAACCCACTATCCTCATGAACACCCACATATCCATCATATAAAAAACACCCACAATCCATCATTAACAACACAACCCCCTATCATCATATAACACACAACCCCCCCCCCTCCCCACCCTCACCCCACAAACCCCCACACATTCCATCATTTAACACCCGCATATCCCTCATATAACCCGCACCCTCATTAACCCCACAGATACATCAGATAACAACCCACATATCCATCATGTACCCCCACATATCCATCATGTAACACCCACATATCCATCAATGAACACCACAACTCCACATATACACCCGCATATCCCTCATGTAACACCCATATCTCCACATACCCCTACATATCATCATGTAACACCCACATATCCATCAGTAACACCCTACATATCCTCAGATACACCCACATATCCACATGTAACACCCACATATACATCATATACCACCCCCGCATATCATCAATGTCACGACCCACATAATCCTCCACAGTGAACCCCACTATCCATCATTTCCACACAAACCACCATATCCATCATGTAACACCCACATATCCTCATATAACACCCCATACCATAGTAAAACACCCCCATAATCCATCATGTAAACCCCATACTCCATCGTAACACCCACATTCCATTATGTACTCACCCAGCATCTCCCTCATGTAACACCAGATACCAATCATTACACCCACATATCCATCATGTACCCCACATAGCCATCATGTAACCCCCACATTCCATATATAACACCCACAACATCATATAACACCCAATATCCATCATATAACACCCCATTCCAGCACTGTACCACCCAGATCTCCATCATGTAAACAACCATAGCGCAGCATGTAACACGCAGATATCCATCATGTACACCCCTAAAACACCCACATATCCATCATGTAACACCCCCATACCTCAATGTAACACCACATAACCATCATGTAAACCCCCACAGATCCTCATGTAACCCCACATACCATCATGTAACACCCACATATCAATCATAATAACACCGCCATCATATCCATATGTAACAACAACCCATCATATCCATCATGACACCCACAGATCCATCATTCACACCCCATATCCATCAATAACACCCACATATCCATCATGTACCCCCACAATCCTCATTAACCCCACATATCCATCATGTAACAACACCCACATATCCAATCATATGAACACCCACATATCCATCATTCACACCCCCCAATCTCCCCATGTCACAACACCCACATATCCTCATGTCACACCCACATATCCATCATGTAACCCCACATACCATCATTAACAGCCACAGTCCATCATGTAACACCACTATCCTCATGTAACACCCATATCCTCATGTAACACCCAGATATCCATCAGGTACACCCACATATCCTCATGTAACACCCACATATCCATCTGTTAACACCCACATATCCATCATTAACCCCCACATATCCACCATATAACATAACACCCACATACCAATCATATAACACCACATCCCATCATCTAACACCCACAATCCATCCATGGTACACCCACATAATCCCCTCAACCCCCACATACAATCATATACACCCACATATCCATCATTTAACACCCCATATCCATCATATAACAACCCGCATATCCATCATATAACCCCCACATATCCCTCTTAACACCCCATATCCATCATAAACACCCACATCTCCATCATGTCACATCCCACATATCCATCATGTAACACCCCACATATCCATCATATCACACCCCAATCCATCATTACACCAACACATATCCCCCCCATCATTTAACACCACAATCCATCATTAACACCCACATACCATTATGTAACACCCAAATATCCATCATGTACCCCAGATATCATCCATCATGTAACACCCCACATATCTCATCCATCATATACACCCACATTCCCTGTAACACCCCTATCCATTATATAACACCCACCATATCCATCATATAACACCCAATATCCCATCATATACACCCACATTCCATCTGAACACCCGATATCCATCAATGTAACACCCAGATAGCCATCGGTAAACCGCAATATCCATCATGTACACCCACATATATCCATCATTTAAAACACCCACATTCCTCCAGTAACACCCACCTTCCATCATGTAACACCCCATATCCCTCATGTAACAACCCACATAATCCATCATGGAACAAACGCACAGATCCTCATGTACACCCCCATATCCATCATATAACACCAAACCCATAGCCAGCATGTAACAACCCACATAGCCATCATTAACACCCACATTCCATCATTAACCACCCACATATTCCATCATGTAACACACCACATATCCCTCATGTACACCCACTATCCATCATTAAACACCCACATATCCATCATGTAACACCCACATATCCATCATGTAACACCCACATATCCATCATATACAACCACATATCATCATATAACACCCACATATCCCTCACGTAACTAACCCACATATCCATCATATAACACCCACATACCATCATATAACACCCCCTCATATCCATCATTTAACACCCCGCATATCCACTCATATAACACCACCCGCATATCCATCATATACACCCACATAATCCCTCATATACCCCACATATCCATCATATACACCCACCTAATCCATGCATTTCACAACCCATATCCCTCTGGCACACACCCCATGCCAGCGGTAACACCCACATATCCATCATGTAACACCCACACATCCCATCAATATAACACCCACATATCATCATGTAACACCACATAACCCATCATATAACACCCACATATCCATCATTACACCCACATATCCATCTTAACACCCACATATCCATCAATATACATCCCACTACCATCATATCACCCACATATCCATCATGTTAACACCCACTATCCATCTGTACCACCCACATATCCATCAGATTCCACCCACATACCATCATATAACACCCCACATATCCATCAACGTGACCCCCACATATCCTACCACAGACCCCTACATATCCATCATTTGACCCCCACATATCCATCATGTACGCCCCAAATCCTCCACAGACCCCTACTATCCATCATTGTGACCCCCACATATCCAGCAGTGAACCCCCCCCATAATCCATCACGTGACCCCACTATCCTCCACATGACCCTACATATCCATCATGTACCCACAACATATCCATATCAGCGTGACAAGCAAACCCACCATATCCCTATCCTCCACATGACCCCTACATTCCCATTACTTGCCCCCACATATCCTCCACATGACCCCTGCCTATCCTCATGTTTACCCCCACATATCCATCACGGACGCCCACATTCCTCCACAGACCCCGACATATCCATCATTACCCCCACATCCATCACGTGACCCCCACAATCCTCCCCATGACCCCTCCATATCCATCCTGACCCCCCACATATCCTCCACATACCCCTACATATCCATCATGTGACCCCCCACATATCCATCACGTGAACCACCCCCACATATCCTCCACTTGAGCCCTATATATTTATCACGTGACCCCACATATTTCCTCCCATGACCCCTCATCTCCCTCACGTGAACCCCCACATATCCTCCACATGACCCCTATATAGCCATCCAACTGACCTCCACATATCCTCCACATGACCCTAATATCCAGCAGACCCCCACATATCCTCCACATGACCCCTACATAGCCATCATGTGACCCCCACATCTCCTCACGTGCCCCCCACATATCCTCCACATGACCCCTACATATCCATCACGTGTACCCCCCACATATCCTCCACGTGACCCCTACATATCCATCATGTGTACCTCACATATCCTCAGTGATGCCCACATAGCCATCATGTGACCCCCACAATATCTATCATGTGACCCCCACATAATCCATCATATGACCCCTCCACTATCCATCATGTACCCCCACATATCCATCACTGGACCCCCCACATCAATCCATCAACGTGACCCCCCACATATCCATCACTTGACCCCCCATATCCATCATGTGACCCCCACATAGCCATCATGTGACCCCCACATATCCATCATGTGACCACCCCATATCATCATGTACACCCACATTCCTCATATAAACCCCACATATCCTCATGTCCCCCATATCCCTCAGATAACCCCCATATCCCATCATGTAACACCTCACATATCCATCATGTAACACCCACATATCCATCATATAACACCCGCATATCCATCATATAACACCCACATATCCATCATATAACACCCACATATCCATCATGTAACACCCACATATCCATCATGTAACCCACCATCTCCATCATATAACAACCCATATCCATCATATAACACCCACATATCCATCACGTGACCCCCACATATCCTCCACATGACCCTACAATACTCCCCATCACGTGACCCCACATATTCCATCACGTGCGCCACATATCCTTCCACATTGACCCCTACATATCCATCACGTGACCCCCACATATCCTCACGTGACCCCCCATATCCATCACGTTACCCCACTATATCCTCCCTTTGACCCCTACATCTCCATCATGTGACCCACACAGATCCATCCGTGACCCCCACTATCCTCCACATGACCCCTACATAATCCATCACGTGACCCCCACATGCCTCCCCTGACCCCTACATTCCATCATGGACCCCCACATAATCCATCACCGTTGATGCCCACTATCCTCCACATGACCCCTACATATCCAGCCTGTGACCCCCACATATCCATCACGTGACCCCCACATATCCTCCCCAGACCCCTCCATATCCATCACGTGACCCACACATATCCTCCACATCCCACCCCTACATATCCATCATGTACCCCCACAATATCCAGTCACGTGACCCCCCACATCTCCTCAACTTGACCTATAGATTTATCTACGTTACCCCACTATCTCCCATGACCCCTACAATCATCACGTGACCCCACATATCCTCCCATGACCCCTATCATATCCTCACTGACCCCCCACTAATCCCCCACATGACCCTACATGTACGTTATGGGTTGATTGAGTTTGGTACTATGGGGGTTGATTGAGGTTTAGTAGTGATGGGGTTGATTGAGTTGGGTACGGTTATGGGGTTGCTTGAGGTGGTACTTATGGGGTGCCATTGAGGTTGGTACGTTATGGGGTGATTGAGTTTGGTATACGTATGGGTTGATGCTTTTGGTACGTTTGGGTGTTGATTAGGTGGGTACTTAGGGGGTGATTGAGGTTGTACGTTATGGGGTTGATTTGCGGTTTGTACGTTATGGGAGTTGATTGCGGTTGGATCCGTTCTTGGGTTTTTGAGGTTGGCCGTTCTGGGGTTAGCTTGCGTTGTTCGGATTCTCGGGTTGTTGACGGTTGGTCGGTTATGGGGTCTGCTTGATGTCAGAGTCTAGGTGTTGCTTGCGTGTGGTCCGTCTGGGGTTGCTTGCGTCTGGGTCCGTTCTGGGGTTGCTTGCGGCTTGTCCCGTTATTGGGTTTGATTAGGTTAGGTCTTTATGGGGGTGATTGAGGTTGTACGACGTTATGGGGGTTGATTGAGTTGGGTACTTCTGGGGTGATTGAGGTTTGAACCGTCTGGTTTTGCTTTCGTAGGGTCCGTTCTGGGGGTGATTGAGTTGGTACGTTCTGGGGGATCTTGAGGTTGGTCCCGTTTCTGGGGTTGATTGAGGTTGGTCCGTCTGGGTTTCATATTGCGGTTTGGTCCGTTCATGGGGTTTCTTGCGGTTGGTCCTTATGGGGTTGCTTGGCGTTGGTCCGTTTCTGGGGTTGCTTGGCGTTGGTCCTTCTGGGGGTGCTTGGCGGTTGTTCCGTTCTGGGGGGTTGCGTGCCGGTTGGTACGTTATGGGTTGCTTGAGGTTGTACTTTATGGGGGTTGATTGAGGTTGGTACGTTATGGGGGGTTGCTATGAGGTTGGTACTTATGGGGTTGATTGAGGTTGGTACGTTAAATGGGGGTGATTGAGGTTTGGTACTTATGGGGGTGATTGAGGTGGTAACGTTATGGGTTGATTGAGGTTGGTTACGTTATGGTGTTGATTGAAGGTTGGTACTTTCTTGGGTTGCTTGAGGTTTGTAGTATGGGGTTTGCTTGAGGTTGGTACGTTATGGGGTTATTTGAGGTTTGTACTTATGGGTTTGATTGTAGGTTGGTACGTTATTGGGGTTGATTGAGGTTGGTACGTTATAGGGGTGATTAGGTTTGGTACTTTCTGTGGTTGATTTGAGGTTGGTACGTTATGGGTTTATGAGTTGGAACGTTATGGGTTGATTGATGAGGTTTACGTTATGGGTTGATGAGGTCTGGTAACGTATTGGGGTGATTTGTTGGTACGTATCTGGGATTTATGAGTGTACGTTATGGGGGTGAATTGAGGTTTTGGTACGTTATGGGGTGATTGAGTTTGGCACGTTATTCTGGGGTGATTGAGTTGGTACGTTATGGGTTACTTGCGGTTTGTCCCGTTCTTATGGATTGCCTTTCGGTTTGAACGTTATGGGGTTGATTGAGGTTGGTACTTCTGTGGAGTTTGCTTGAGGTTGGTCCGTTCTGGGGTGATTAGTATGTTCACGTATGGGTTTGATTGTCGGTTGTACGTTATGGGTTGTATTGCAAGGTTGGTACGTTATGAGGTTGCTTGAAGTTGGTACTTTCTGGGGTTGATTTAGGTTGGTACGTTATGGGTTTGATTGGGTTGGTCCTGTTCGGGGGTTGCATTCGTTGGTTACGTAATATGGGGTTGCTTGTTGTTGGGCATTATGGGGTTGATTGCCGTGGTAACTCTTCTGGGTTAGATGATATCGTTACTATTTCGCAATATTGATATCGTTTAAAATGGCCCCAGTTAAAAAATTATTTTCCCACCCCAGGTCATCCAACTACATCTCATATCTTACCAGCGATTAGCCTCTAGGGCCACCATGAGTGATATTTAGCAACTGACATTGAGGTCTCTCAGACCACAAGTACGAGCCCCCTTTCGGTGAGTTTTATAACAAGCGTGGAGCTTAAAATGGACACTGTGGACTGAACGGCCATTTGTGGCTGGTTCGTCCACCGTATGATCTGTTGGACCTGGCCAGTTTGGATCATCATTGATCCCACCGCCTGTACAGGGCCAGTAGTTCCGTAAAATATAACCATCTGAAGATTTTACTCGTCCGCCTGTCCCATCAGTACTTGAAGTAATAGACTCTTCATTGGAATTTCCCATGATTCTTTAATCCTTGAGGGTCGTGGACATTGTTTCAATCCTTTTGTTCACCCTGTGACGTATGAATTAAAAGTCCCTTTTCCAATCCCGCCGGCGCAACCTTCCCTTTAAGCCCCTGAACACGTAGGTAATCGCACATGATAAGAGGCTGTAATTATTCCCATTATTCCAGACCGGGCTGTCTGATTTCAGTTCTACCATACCAGCATGGATTTAGCCCTGCAGCAGGTAAAGATTTATCCTTTCAGGGTCTTAAAACAAAGTGCCCACCTTACTACTACTGCAAGACAATTTAACAGAATGAGAATCTACACATATGTACCATTTACAATGGTATTATTTAAACAAAGTGACCTGTTGCTGGTATCTAAATTCCTTACACTCTAACAACTTAATCTTAATGAAACCACTACCCTTATAAACATTAAACCTAACCTTTCCCTTAATACAGGCATTGTTTAGTTAAATAGCATAGTAACGAGAGCTGCAGGGGAGGATAATGAATTGACCTTTTCTTGAGCAAGCCCTTGTAATGTATTTCTCAATACACAACTTAATAGTTCCACTTATAGAAATAACATAGTAACAGAGCTGCAGGGGGAGGCGTAATTAAGTGAACCTGATCTTAGCACAGCCGGGTGTACTTTTTTCCTCATACACAACTTAAATGTTACACTTAGAGTAACCATAGTACAGAGTGCAGGGGAGGTAATTAAATGGATCCTGAGCTTAGCACAGACCTTAAAGGGGTGACACTGGGTATTTGGAGGGGCAGTTTAATTAAAGGGGTGACACTGGATATTTGGAGGGCAGTTTAATTAAAGGGGTGACACTGGGTATTTGGAGGGACAGTTTAATTAAAGGGGTGACACTGGGTATTTGGAGGGGCAGTTTAAAGGGGTGACACTGGGTATTTGGAGGGGCAGTTTAATTAAAGGGGTGAAGTTGGGTATTTGGAGGGGCAGTTTAATTAAAGGGGTGACACTGGGTATTTGGAGGGCAGTTTAATTAAAGGGGTGAAGTTGGGTATTTGGAGGGCAGTTTAATTAAAGGGATGAAGTTGGGTATTTGGAGGGCAGTTTAATTAAAGGAGTGAAGGTGGGTATTTGGAGGGCAGTTTAATTAAAGGAGTGAAGGTGGGTATTTGGAGGGCAGTTTAATTAAAGGGGTGAAGCTGGGTATTTGATTGGCAGTGTAATTAAAGCGGTGAAGCTGGGTATTCGGAGGGTCAGTGTAGTTAAAGGGGTGACACTGGGGGTCCATGTTCACCCCCCTATTAAACTAGAACACAATCTGCAACCCCTCTCACTAGTTTTTCAATATTTACCTTTCTCCCTGGTGCGTCTGGAAAAATATATTTACCTTGAAAGGTTCCTAATTGCTCCTCTGGGGTCTAGCTGTCTGTCAAGGTTGTGACATCACTTACGAAGGCTGTGACATCACTTATGACAGTTGTGATGAGCTCACAAAGCCATAAAGACACTGACACTGTGTAGGGAGCACCAGGGAGAATTAGTGTCTTTCCATCCTGTGGACAGCTACAGGATATTGTATTAATAATATACATCACTGTACATATTCTCACTGCGCCCTGCACCATAGAGCTTACAATCTACCTACCCTATCACACACCCTAACAGGACTTCTCGCAAGTGTGGCCCAGGGAAGATTCGAACCCAGGATTCAGGGCTGCAAGTTGTCAACAATAACCACTGAGACACCGTAGGGATCCAAAGTTATTAAACAGCCGGTTTGATTTTTTTCATAAATAAAACATTTAAAGTGTTGTTAGCATTGCTTTAGTTTGGCCACTGTGGGGCACTGTCTTATTAGATTCTTTTCATATCATGCCCCCATTGGTAGGGGAAGCACTGTGGTAGCTCCAAATGTGCATATGGCAAGAAATCTGGTTATACCCACATGAATATATACACATTACAATATATACAGATTAAAGGTAGTCACGGTTCCAAATCTGCTCTTTTTCTCCCATATCCTGCTGACTGTACTGGTAACGCGCCCCACTGCCCATTGCCAGATCCTTTTGATGCTACAGAGACAATGTGGCTGGCAGTGGCCCTTTAAGGATTATCTATTGCTAAATGGAGCATCTTAAATGCCCCTTTGAAATGCATTGGAGTTAAACTGGTGGGGGGCTGGGAAGGGAAGTGCTAAACATTTCATTTAATAGGATAAGATCCACAGATCCCCAGAACTGGGACCCCCACCCCAAACCCAGACTAAGGAGGAAGCCCCTTATTGTAATTTACCCATAAGCCCATGAAAGGGGTTAATGTATATTTCTTACGTATCAGTGTGTTTGAGTCTTTAAATAAGTCGCTTCTAAAATCGATTCATTTTTACAATAAATAAATCGATATCGAGGGTGAAATTGGCCGGACATTGATTGGCTGATTGGATCTGAGTGCGGTAAAATGGACAACAAGCAAATCAAAATACTGGACAACATACAATGGGCTGTTAGGGATGTCATAACTATTCATCTTAAAGACACACTAACCCCAAATGTGCTTGAGGGACTTTACCTGACTATTTAAAGGCATCAGATAGCAAACATTACAGACCCTCTGTGTATAATGTCCCCCCCCAATACAGTCCCTCTATGTATAATGACCCCCAGTACAGACCCTCTGTGTAAAATGTCCCCCCAATACAGACACTCTATGTATAATGACCCCCAGTACAGACCCTCTGTGTATAATGTCCCACCCAATACAGACCCTCTATGTATAATGACCCCCAGTACAGACCCTCTGTGTATAATGACCCCCCAGTACAGACCCTCTGTGTATAATGACCCCCATGTTTATGATAAAGCATACCTATTACATACAGGTAATACATGTTAATAAAGTCCATACATATTACATACAGGTAATACATGTTATATAAAGTCATACATATTACATACAGGAATACATGTTATTAAAGTCTACATATTACATACACAGGTAATACATGTTTATATAAAGTCATACATATTACATACAGGGTAATACATGTTATATAAAGTCATACATATTACATACAGGTAATACATGTTATATAAAGTCATACATATTACATACAGGTAATCATTTTATAAAGTCATCATATTACATACAGGTAATACATGTTATATAAGTCATACATATTACATACACAGGTAATACATGTTATATAAAGTCATACAATATACATACACAGGTAATACATGTTATATAAGTCATACATATTACTACACAGGTTAATACATGTTATATAAAGTCATACATATTACATACAGTAATACATGTTATATAAGTCATACATATTACATACACAGGTATACATGTTAATAAAGCATACATATTACATACACAGGTAATACATGTTATATAAAGTCATACATTACATACACACAGGTAATACATGTTATATAAAGTCATACATATTACTACACACAGTAATACATGTTTATTAAAGTCATACATATTACATACACAGGTAATACATGTTATATAAAGTCTACATATTACATACACAGGTATACATGTTATATAAAGTCATACATATTACATACACAGGTAATACATGTTATATAATCATACATATAACATACACAGGTAATACATGTTATATAAAGTCATACATATTACATACACAGGTAATACATGTTTATATAAAGTCATACATATTACATACACAGGTAATACATAATTAAGTAAACAGGAGTTTCTTACAGCAATACTGTGATACAATAGGAGAGAGGACCCTGCCAAAGAGCTTAAGTCTAGAGGATATGGGGTGAGACTAAGGTGACAGGAATGGTAGGCTGTAAATAAATTGGCAGGATCCGACGTATCCCTCGTATTCCGATATCCTATGTATGGACGGTCCGATCATTTCCCCGACCTGCAGATTGTACGATCGGATTGTCGCGTCAGGCCACCTGTAGCCTTTCAGCATGGAGACTTTACATGTGTTCAGGTTTAAAGGGAAGGGGTGTGGCCTCCCACACAGTCCCAGGCAGTTTGAATCACATAGGGTCACGCCCACTCAGGGGGAGGAGGATCAAGGTCCATGGAATAGGTGGGAGGGGATTCAGAGCCATCAGGGAGGGGGAGGGGGAGGAGCGGAGGCAGGACACACACACACACACACACTCTGGGACTGTTAGTTTCTCCCTTGGGTGACATTTGTGTTGTTGGGTGAAGCAGTGACACCGGATCATGTGGATCCCACGGCCGCTCTCGACTGTGCTGCTCTGTGTTACTGTGGGTGAGTATCTCTGGGGGCCATACAGATCAGATGGTGGGTACCAGCTATAAACATGGGCCCTGTGGCATGATGGGAGCTCCAGCAAACTGGGGAAAGGTTTAACCCATTGTCTGTGTAATGATTGTATGGAACGTGTAGGGTTAATGGTTGAAATGATGGGCAGATGGGGCAGAGGAGATAGGGGGGGCCTGGCGTAGGAGGCGGGAACTTTCCCATTGATTGACAGGAAGAGTGACTGGGAAAGTGATGGACAAGATGGAAAGAGCATGTTGTATATATATGTATGTAGGTCAGGGTACACACATTTGTATGTATGTAGGTCAGGGGTACACACATGTTGTATATTGTATGTAAGTCAGGGTACACACATGTATATTATATGTATGTAGGTCAGGGTACACACATATTGTATGTATGTAGGTCAGGGGTACACACATGTTGTATATTGTATGTAAGTCAGGGTACACACATGTATATTATATGTATGTAGGTCAGGGTACACCATATTGTAGTTTGTAGGTCAGTGGTACACACATATTGTATGTATGTAGTGTCAGGGTACACACATGTTGTTATTGTATGTATGTAGGTCAGGTACACACTATTGTATGTATGTAGGTCAGGGGTACAACACTGTTGTATATTGTATGTGTCAGGTAACACAGTATATTATTTATGTGTCGTACACCCATGTTGTATATTAATGTATGTAGGTCGGGGTACACACTGTTGTATAGTGTATGTATGTAGGCAGGGTACACACATGTTGTATATGTATGTAGGTCAGGGTACACACAGTTGTATAATGTATGTATGTAGGTCAGGGTACACCATGTTGTATATTGTATGTATGTAGTCAGGGGTACACACATGTAATTGTATGTATGTAGTCAGGGTACACACGTTATATATGTATTAGGTCAGGGTACCATGTTGTATTGTATGTATGTAGGTCGGGTAACACATGTTGTATATTGTATGTAATCAGGGTACACACATGGGTATATTGTATGTAGTCAGGGTACACACATGTTGTATATTGTATGTAAGTCAGGTACACCATGTTGTATATGTATGTAGTAGGTCAGGGTACACACATGTTGTATATATTGTATGTAAGTCAGGGTACACACATGGTGTATTGTATGTAAGTCAGGGTACACCATGTTGTATATTGTATAGTCAGGGTACACACAGACGGGATCCTCCATCACTACCACAGTGTGACGCAGTGCTCGTGCAAATGTGTCCGGCGTCCGTGCATATTACAGCCCGGTTAGTATATGGTACACTCTTTCCCGAGCGTCCTACGGTACCCACTGTTACTGTATACACTATAGACCAACTCCCATACTACTTTATTTACTGGATTTAATCTGTACATTGGGACGGTCGGGCCTCCTGGACTCTGTAACCAATACATCTCTGAGGCTGCCACAACACATGATGCCAGACGGTACAGACGTATGCATACGAATATCGTGGGCTGCGGCTGTTCATTCATTGGGCCGCTCATTTGGCGCCTGTCTCGTCAAAATCAATCCACTGTGATAAGCTCGCATACACGATTTTCATGATCATAAAAAACAAAGCGTTTTCGATATTTTGAGCGACACGATTAAATTTATCATCGCTCAAATATCGAAAACCGTTTTTTTATGATCGGAACATGAAGATTGGGCTAGGTGTACACGCGTGTCTGCCCGTGTATAGCCAGGCATCAGTAACATGTAACAGCCTCCATTGACAAAATGACAGTTTTGTTGCCTTGTGATCCAACGCCCGACTTCCCGTTACCACGAGGAGCCAATGGAAACCTCCTACAGTTTTATTTACAAAGTTAATATTATTATAGAGTTCCCAGAGACAAGGGTGGGGGACAGATAATATTTACATAACACGAGGCTTTAGTTCCCTTTAATAGTAGATAACCGTCTTGGAGCCTGTTGATTGGGGAATGAATGAATCATTGATTAGATAGACCAGAAACATGGAATTAATTAACCACGGGTTATCACCCAACTGTATCTACCGTATTTACTGCCCGCGCTGTATTTAACATTCATTTACCGTATTTTACTGCCCGCGGTATGTAACATATTCATTTACCGTATTTACTTCCGCCTGTATGTAACATTCATTTACCGTATTTACTGCCCGCTCTGTATGTAACATATTATTACGTATTTACTTGCCCGCGCTTATGTAACATTCATTCACCGTATTTACTGCCCGCGCGGATGAACATATTATTACCGTATTTACTGCCCGCGCTGTATGTAACATTCATTTACCGTATTTACTATGCCTGCACTGTAGTTACATATAATTACCGTATTTAGGCCCTCCTGTATGTACATTCATTTACCGTATTTACTTGCCTCCTGTATTAACATATTAATTTACCGTATTTACTGCCCCGCGCTGTTACATTCTCGTACTGCCGCGCTGTAATTAACATTCTTTACCGTATTTACTGCCCGCGCTGTATGTAACATTCATTACCGTATTTACTGCCCGCGCTGTATGTAACATTCATTTACCGTATTTACTGCCCGCGCTGTATGTAACATTCATTTACTGTCTGTACTGTATGTAACATTCATTTACCGTATTTACTGCCGCTCTGTATGTAACATTCATCATTACCGTATTTACTCGCCCGCGCTGCTGTATGTAACATTCATTTACCGTATTTACCTGCCTGTACTGTAATGTAACTTCATTATCCGTATTTACTGCCTGTACTGTATGTACATTCGTTACCGTATTTACTATGCCCCGTGTATGTAACATATTCCTTTACCGTATTTCTGCCACTGCCCGCGCTGTATGTAACATATTCATTTACCTTCATTTATCCGTTATTTACTGCCCGCGCTGTTATGTACATTCATTTACCGTATTTACTGCCCGCGCTGCATATAACATATTCATTTAACGTTTTATACTGCCGCACTGTATGTAACATTTATTTATCATATTTACTGCCCGTGCTGCATATAACATATTCATTTACCGTATTTACTGCCCGCGCTGTATGTAACATTCATTTACCGTATTTACTGCCCGCGCTGCATATAACATTCATTTACCGTATTTACTGCCCGCACTGTATGTAACATTTATTTACCATATTTACTGCCCGCGCTGCATGTAACATATTCATTTACCGTATTTACTGCCCGCGCTGTATGTAACATTCATTTACCGTATTTACTGCCTGTACTGTATCTAACATTCATTTACCATATTTACTGCCCCGCGCTGTAATGTCAACTTCATTTACACCGTATTTACTGCCTGTACTGTATGTAACATATTCTTTACCACCGTATTTACTGCCCGCGCTGTATGTACATATTCATTTAATACCGTGATTTACCGACTGCCCGCGCTGTTATGTAACATATTCATTTACCGTATTTACTGCCCGCGCTGTATGTAACATTCATTTACCGTATTTACTGCACTGTCACCTGTGCAACTGTACATATTAATTTCCCATATTTACTTGTCCCGCGCTTTATGTACATTCATTTACCGTATTTTACTGCCTGCACTGTATGTAAACATTTAATTTAACCGTATTTACTGCCCGCCCTGTACTGTAACATTCATTTACCGTATTTACTGCCTGCACTGTATGTAACATTCATTTACCGTATTTACTCTACTGCCCGACGCTGTAATGTAACCATATCCTTATTGTACCGTATTAACTGCCCGCTCTGTATGTAACTTCATTTACCGTATTTACTGCCTGACACCGCTGTATGTAACCTATTCATTTACCGTATTTACTGCCCGCGCTGTATTTAATCATGATTCATTTAACCGTACTTTAACATAATTCTGCCCGCTCTGTATGTAACATATACATTTACCGTATTTCTACTGCCCGCGCTGTTTGTAACATATTCATTTACCGTATTTACTACTGCCCGCACTGTATACATATTCATTACCGTATTTACTGCCCGCCGCTGTAATGTAACTATTCATTATCGTATTTACTGCCCGCGCTTTGTTTAACAATTCATTTACCGTATTTACTCCCACGCTGAGTACATATTCTTTACGTATTTATGCCCACTGTATTAAAATATTCATTTACCGGTATTTACGCTATACTGCCGCGCTGTATGTAACATATTCATTTACCGTATTTACTTGCCCACGCTGTATGTACCAATATTCAATTTACCGTATTACTTGCCCGCGCTGTATGTAACATATTCATTTACCGTATTTACTGCCCGCGCTGTATGTAAACATTCATTTACCGTATTTACTGCCGCACTGTAATGTAAACATATTAATTTACCGATTTACTTTACTGCCCGCGCTTTTATTACATTCATTATATCCAATAGGTCCCGCAATCCCCTACCAGCATCCACTATCAGCAGTTTATAAACTGATCTTGTTGTATATAGTAACGATGCCGTGATAATTCTGTCAATGGTCTTCTGGTTGCAGATGCTTTGGTATTTTACAATGTGGGCCCCGGGCCCCTACAGTTACACAGACAACTTATAGGGTCTAATAATAACTGTGATATAGGGATTCTTGGGAAGGGTCCAGAAACAGAACATTCCTTCTCTTATATGATATTATACATATGGGTGTGGAGCCTGCCATATTGTTTTTCCTTAGACAGTACAGTATGTGGGTATAGATTATTGTGTTACAACCATTCCTTCTCTGTATATTTATACTAGGTGTGAGCTGCCATATTGTTTCCCTTAGACGTACAGTATGAGGGTATAGCTTATTGTATGTACAGACAACATTCCATCTCTGTAATATTTATACATGATGGGTTGGGACTGTCCATATTGTTTCCCTTAGGACAGTACGTATGAGGGTGTAGCTTATTGTATGTACAGAACATTCCTTACTGTATATTTATACATATTGGTGGGAGCTGCCATATTGTTTCCCTTAGACAGTACAGTATGATGGTATAGCTTATTTAGAACAGAACATTCCTTCTCTGTATATTTATACATATGGGTGGGGAGCTGCCATAGTGTTTCCCTTATACAGTACAGTATGAGGGTATAGCTTTTTGTATGTTCAGAACATGCCTTCTCTGTATATTTATTTATACATCATGGGGGGAGCTGCCATAGTGTCTCCCTTAGACATTACAGTATGAGGGTATAGCTTATTGTGTGTACAGAACATTCCTTCTCTGTATATTTATACTATGGGTGGGAGCTGCCATATTGTTTCCCTTAGACAGTAACAGTTATGATGGGTATAGCTTTTTGTATGTACAGAACATTCCTTCTCTGTATATTTAATTTATGCATATGGTTGGAGCTGCCATATTGTTTCACTTAGACAGTCCAGTATTAGGGTATAGCTTATTGTGTGTAACGAACATTCTCTCTGTATATTTTATATTTATACATATGGGTGGAGCTGCCATATTGTTTTCCTAGACAGTACAGTATGAGGTATACTTATTGTGGTAACAGTACATTTCTTCTCTGTATATTTATATTTATACATTGGGTGGGAGCTGCCATATTGTTTCCCTTAGACAGTACAGTTGAGGGTATAGCTTATTGTATGTACAGAACATTCCTTCTCGGTATATTTATACATCTGGGTGGGCTGCCATATGTTTCCCTTAGTACAGTAATGGGTATAGCTTATTGTAATGTACAGAACATTCCTTCCTGTATATTTATTTACACATATGGGTGGGAGCTCGCATATGTTTCCCTTAGACAGTACAGTAATGAGGGTAAATAGCTTTTTGTATGTACAAACATTCCTTCTCTGTATATTATATTTATGCATATGGTTGGGAGCTGCCATATGTTTCACTTAGACAGTACAGTATGAGGGTATAGCTTATTGTGTGTACAGAACATTCCTTTCTCTGTATATTTTATATTTTATCAATATGGGTGGGAGCTGCCTTATTGTTTTCCTAGACAGTACAGTATGAGGGTTAGCTTATTGTATGTACAGAACATCCATCTCTGTATATTATACATATGGGTGGGAGCTGCCATATTGTTTCCCTTAGACAGTACAGTATGAGGGTGTAGCTTATTGTATGTACAGAACATTCCTTCTCTTATATTTTTATACATATGGGTGGGAGCTGCCATATTGTTTCCCTTAGACAGTACAGTATGAGGGTATAGCTATTGTATGAACAGAACATTCCTCCTCTGTATATTAACATATGGGTGGGAGCTGCCATATTGTTTCCCTTAGACAGTACAGTATGAGGGTATAGCTTTTTGTTATGTACAGACATGCCTTCTCTATATTTATATTTATACATATGGGTGGGAGCTGCCATAGTGCTCCCTTAGACAGTACAGTCTTAGGGTATAGCTTATTGTGTGTACAGAACATTCTTCTCTGTATATTTATACATATGGGGTGGGAGCTGCCATATTGTTGCCCTTAGACAGTAACGATGAGGTATAGTCTTTTGTATGTACAAACATTCCTTCTCTGTATATTTATATTATGCATATGGTTGGGAGAGCTGCCATATTGTTTCACTTAGACAGTACAGTATGAGGTATACTTATGTGTTGTACAGAACATTCCTTCTCTGTATATTTATATTTATACATATGGGTGGGAGCTGCCATAATTGTTTTCCTTAGACAGTACAGTAATGAGGTATATCTTATTGTTGTACAGTACATTTCTCTCTGTATATTTATATTTATACATATGGGTGGAGCGCCATATTGTTTCCCTTAGACGTACAGTGGAGGGTATAGCTTATTGTATGTACAGAACATTTCCTCTCTGTATATTTATACATCTGGGTGGAAGCTGCCAATTGTTTCCCTTAGTACAGTATGAGGGTATAGCTTATTGTATGTACAGAACATTCCTTCTCTGTATATTTATATTTACACATATGGGTGGGAGCTGCCATAGTGTTTCCCTAGACAGTACGTATGAGGGTAAAGCTTATTGTGTGTAACGAACATTCCTTCTCTGTTATATTTATATTTATACATATGGGTGGGAGCTGCCATAGTGTTTCCCTTAGACAGTACGTATGAGGGTATAGCTTATTGTGTGACAGAACATTCCTTCTCTTGTATATTTATATTTATACATATGGGTGGAGCTGCCATATTGTTTCCTTAGACGTACAGTATGAGGGTATAGCTTTATTGTGTGTACGACTTCCTTCTCTGTATATTTATATTTTCATACTGATGGGGGAGCTGCCATATTGTTTCCTAGACAGTACAGTATGAGGGTATAGATTATTGTGTGTACAGAACTTCCTTCTCTGTATATTTATATTTATACATATGGGTGGAGCTGCCATAGTTTTTTCCCTTAGACAGTAAAGTATGAGGGTATAGCTTATTGGTATTGACAGACATTCCTTCTCTGTATTTTATATTTATACATATGTGTGGGAGCTCTCCATATTGTTTCCCTAGACAGTACAGTATGAGTGTATAGCTTATTGTATGTACAGAAACTTCCTTCTCTGTATATTTATATTTTACATTGGGTGGGAGCTGCCATATTGTTTCCCTTAAACAGTACAGTATGAGGGTTATAGATTATTGTGTGTACAGAACATTCCTTCTCTGTATATTTATATTTATAACATATGGGTGAGAGCTGCCATATGTTTTCCCTTAACAGTACAGTGTGTGGTTATGATTATTGTGTGTACAGAACATTCTTCTCTGTATATTATATTTATACATATGGGTAGGAGCTGCCATATTGTTTCCCTTAGACAGTACAGTATGAGGGTATAGCTTATTGGATGTACAGAACATTCCTTCTCTGTAATTTATACATATGGGTGGGAGCTGCCATATTTGTTTCCCTTAGACAGTTACCAGTATGAGGTATAGCTTTGTATGTACAGAACATTCCTTCTCTGTTATATTTTATATTATACTATGGGTGGGGACTGCCATAGTGTTTCCCTTAGACAGTACAGTATGAGGGTTAGATTATTGTTTGTACAAACTTCCTTCTCTGTATATTATATTTATACATATGGGGGGAGCTGCCATAGTGTTTTCCCTTAGACAGTACAGTATGAGGGTATAGCTTATTGTATGTACAGAACTTCCTTCTCTGTATATTATATTTAACATATGTGGGAGCTGCCTATTGTTTCCCTTAGACAGTCCGTATGATGGTATAGATTATTGTGTGTACAGAACTTTCCTTCTCTGTAATATTAATTTATACATATGGGTGGAGCTGCCATATTGTGTTCCCTTAGTAGAAGTACAGTATGAGGGTATAGCTTATTGTATGTACAGAACATTCCTTCTCTGTATTTTGTACTTTATACATATGGGTGGGAGCTGTCATATGTTCCCTAGACAGTACAGTAAGGGTAGGCTTATGTGTGTACAGAACATTCCTTCTCTGTATATTTATACATATGGGTGGGAGCTGTCCCATATTGTTTCCCTTAGACAGTACAGTATGAGGGTGTAGCTATGTGTGTACAGAACATTCCTCTCTGTATATTTATACATATAGGTGGGAGGCCTGCCATATTGTTTCCCCTTAGACAGTACAGTATGAGGGTATGAGCTTATTGTGTGTACAGAAACATTCCTTCTCTGTATATTATACATATGGGTGGGAGCTGCCATATTGTTTCCCTTAGACAGTACAGTATGAGGGTATAGATTATTGGTGTTAAAACATTCTCTCTGTATATTTATATTTATAATCATCTGGGTGGGAGCTGCCATATAGTTTCCCTTAGACAGTACAGTATGAGGGTAAGCTTTTGTATGTACAGAACCATTCCTTCTCTGTATATTTATACATATGGGTGGGAGCTGTCTATTGGTTCCCTTAGACAGTACAGTATGAGGTATAGATTATTGTGTTGACAGAACATTCTTCTCTGTATATTATATTTATACATATGGGTGGGAGCTGCCATAGTTTTTTCCTTGACAGTACAGTATGAGGTATGCTATTGTGTGTACAGAACATTCCCTTCTCTGATTTTATACATATGGGTGGGAGCTGCCATAGTGTTTTTCCCTAGCAAGTACAGTATGAGGGTTAGCTTATTGTGTGTACAGTACATTTCTTCTCTGTATATTTATATTATACATATGGGTGGGAGCTGCCATATTGTTTCCCTTAGACAGTACAGTATGAGGGTATAGCTTATTGTATGGTCAGAACATTCTCTCTGTTATTATCATCTGGGTTGGGGAGCTCTGCCATATTGTTTTCCCTTAGTACAAGATGAGGGTATAGCTTATTGTGTGTACGAACATCCTTCTATGAGTCCTGTATATTTTACACATTGGGTGGGAGCTTCCAGAGTGTTCCTTAGACAGTACGTATTAGGGTATAGATTTATTGTGTGTACAGACATTCCTTCTCTGTCTATTTATATTTATAATATGGTGGGAGCTGCCATATTGTTTTCCCTTAATCATACAGTAGATAGGTATAGCTTTATCTGTGTGTACAGAACCTTCCTCTCTCTGTATATTTTATACATTGGGGGGAGCTGCCATATTGTTTCCCTTAGACATAACATTGATTGGTATAGCTTATGTGTGTACAGAACATTCCTTCGCTGTATATTTAACATATGGTGTAGGGGCTGCCATATTGTTTTCCCTTAGGACCAGTACAGTATGTAGTGGTATGCTTATTGTATGTAGATATTCCTTCGTTCTGTATATTTATTATTTCATACATGGTTGGAGCTGCCATAATGTTTCTCTTTCCCTTAGACAGTACAGTATGAGGTATACGATTTATTGTGTGTACAGAGCATTCCTTCTCTATATATTATATTTATACTATGGGTGGGAGCGGCCATATGTTTTCCCTTGACAGTAACAGTAATGAGGTATAATTATGTGTGGTACAAGCATCTCCTTCTCGTGTATATTTATATTTATACACTAGGGTGGGAGCGCCATTTGTTTTCCCTTAGACTAGTACAGTATGAGGGTATAGTTTAATTGCATGTACAACATTCCTCTCTTTATATTATACATTCTGGGTGGGATCGCCATAGGGTTTCCCTTAGATCAGTACCAGTATGAGGGTATAGCTTATTTTATTACAGAACATCTTCTCTGTATATTTATATTTATACATATGGGTGGGCTGGCATGAAGTGTTCCCTAGACAGTACGTGTGGAGGGTTAGCTTATTGTCATGTACAGAATATTCCTTCTCTGTAATTTAGAGTACTTTATACACTTGGGTTGGAGCTGCCATAATTTGGTTTCCTTAGACCCGATCAGTATGAGGGTATAGCTTAATTGTGTGTAAGAACATTCCTTCTCTGTAATATTATACATATGGGTGGGAGTCTTCCATATTGGGTTTTCCTTTAGATGGTCATGCGTCATCGACCGATGTTATAGCTTATTGCCTTTAAAACTCATAGGAAACTATTATATAATTCTAATTGTACATATGAAAAGGAAATGGAAGAAAGAAAGTCATTTGGAAACTTTAAAAATCAGAGGGAACAAATACTCCTGGAATGAAGTTATAAAAGATTGTTAGAAGGTTTTTAAATTAAAACTGCAAATAAAAATGTACAGACAGCAACAAAGGCAAGACAACCCCAAACGGTTCTATAAGAATATCCCATAGAATATACTAAAAGACTTATATCCCACGTCAAGATAGGGTTTGTACTAACAATTAGACCGATTTATATAAAGCCCCAGACTTGCATGGAAAATCAATCCACGGTTCAACCAAAAAACACTACGTTTAAATGTGGGGGAATTTTTAACCATTGGTAAGATTAGTTACTATCATGAGGTACAAGGCATAGATCCATTCCCTGCTTTCCTCTCTCCCTACATTCAGGGGTGACAGTGTAACCCGTTGTATAATTATTTTACTATCAGATGAGGTAAAGCGTATATGTTTTATTTTATATACAGCGCCCTTGGTACGCAGCGCTGTAACATTATCAACAATACAGATTATAACAGTATGTATGTGTATGTTTTTCTTATCAGAGTCGCCACTTGGGACACAGCGCTGTACATTATACAATTACAGATTATCAGTATGTGTACGTCATGTTTAATTTATATAGCGCCACTTTGGGGTAACAGCGATTTACATTATAACAATACAGATTATACAGTATTATGTAATGTTTATTTATATAGCGCCACTTGGGACACATCGCTCTGTCATTATAACAATACAGATTATACAGTATGTATGTATATGTTTATATTTATACGCCAGCACTTGGGTACACAGCGCTGTAAATTATACACAATACAGATTATACAGTATGTAGTATTGTTTAATATGAGCGCCACTTGGGTACACGCGCTGTTACATTATAACAACAACAGATATACAGTATGTATGTATACTGTTATAATATGCGCCACTTGGGTAGCAACAGCGTCTGCACATTATAACAATACAGATTATACAGTAATGTAGGTATATGTTTATTTATTAAGCGCCACTTGGTTACACCAGCGCTGTACATTATAACAATACAGATTATACAGTCATTTTTATATGTTTATAGCGCCACTTGGGTACACAGCGTGTACATTATAACAATACAGATTATACATATTATGTATATGTTTAATATAGAGCCACTTGGGGACACAACGCGCTGTACATTATACAATACACGATTATACAGTATGTATGTTATATGTTTATTTATAGACGCCACTTATGGGGACACAAGCGCTGTACATTATACAATACCAGATTATACAGTGGTATGTATAATGTTTTTAGTATAAGCGCCACTATCGCGCAGTGTACACCAGCGCTGTACATAGAAACAATCAGATTACAGTAGTTGTACGTATAGTTTTATTATATACGCCACTTGGGTACACATGGGTGGTCAACATTATAAACATTACAGATTATACAGTATTATGTATATAGTTTATTTTATATAGGGCCACTTGGGACACACGCGCTAACTTATACATACAGATTATACAGTTGTATGTCATATGTTATTTATATAGCACCACTTGGTACCAGATCGCTGTACATTAAACAATACAATTATACAGTATGTACGTATATGGTTTATTTAAGACGCGCACTTGGGTAGCAGCGCTGTACATTATAACCATAAATAACAGATTATACGTATGTATGTGTATTTTGTTGTATATATGCGCCACTTGGGGACACACGCCGTACATTATACAATACAGATTATACAGTAATGTACGTATAATGTTTATTTATATAAGCGCCACTTTGGTACACAGCGCTTTAATTATAACAATACAGTTCCAGTATTTAGTATATGTTTTATTTATATAGCGCACTTTGTACACAGCGCTGTAGCATTATAAACAATACAGGTTCTCGTATGTATTTGTTTATTTATATAAGCCCACTTGGTACACAGCCTTTCATTATAAACATACAGATTATACAGTATTGTATGTATATGTTTATTTATATAAGCGCCACTGGAGGACACAGCGCTGTACACATTATGAACAATACAGATTAACAGTTGTATGTCATCGTTTATTTATATACGCCACTTGGGTACACAGCGCTGTACATTTATAACAAAAAGATTATACAGTAATGTATATATGTTTAATATGAGCGCCACTTGGGACCGAGCTCACATTATACATAAGATTATACAGTATGTATGGTTTAATTTTTATTTATATCAGCGCCCACTTGGGTACACAGCGCTGTAACATTATAACAATACAGATTGATACAGTATGTATGATAATGTTTATATAGCGCCACTTGGGACCCACAGCGCGTAAATTAATAGCAATAACAGAGAATTATACAGTCAATGTATGTATTGTTTATTTATAATAGCGCCACTTGGGGACACAGCGCTGGTACATTACAAACAATACAGATTATAAAGTACTGTATGTCGATGTTTGATATAGCGCCACTTGGGTACACAGCGCTGATACATTATTAACAATACAGATTATACAGTATTTGTACTACTGTTTTATATAGAGCCACTTGGGGCACGACGCTGTACATTATACAATACAGATTTATACAGTATGTATGTAATAATGTTTGATTTATATAGCGCCACTTGGGACAGCAGCGCTGTACATGACAACAATCAATTATACAGTATGGTATGTATATGTTTATTTATATAACGCACTTGGGGACACAAGCGCTTGTACATTATAACAATACAGATTATAGACCGTATGTATGTATATGTTTCTTTAATAGCGCCACTTGGGTACACAGCGCGTACAATTATAACAATACGATATACATGTGTATGTCATAATGTTTATTTATGTTAGCGCCACTTGGTACACAGCGCTGTACATATAACAAACGATTATACAGTAATGTACGTAATTTTATTTATCATAGCCCACTCTGGGTACACACGCTGGACATATAACATTACAGATTATACAGTTGTAATGTATAGGTTTAATTTATATGCGCCACTTGGTACACAGCGCTGCACATTATAACAATACAGATTAACAGTATGTATTTATATGTTTTTTTTTTTATATAGCGGCAACTTGGGTTACGCAGGCTGTACATTAAACATACAGATTATAACAGTATGTACGTATAGTTTATTTATAAGCGCCCACTCGGGGACACAGCGCTGTACATTATAACAATACTGATTATACAGTATTATGTATATGTTTATTTAATAAGCGCCACTTGGGGACACAGCGCTGTACATATATATAACAATACAGATATACAGTATGTATTAGTTTTTTATATAGCCCGCCGCCACTTGGGTACACAGCGCTATACAAATTTATAACATAACAGATTATACAGTATTATGTATATGTTTATTTATATAGCGCCACTTGGTACACAGCGCTGACTTATAACACATACAGAATTATACAGTATGATGTATATATGTTTATTTCTATAGCGGCCACTTGGGTACACAGCCGCTGTCATTATAACACACTACGATTATAATATGTATGTTATGTTTATTTATATAGCGCCACTTGGGGACACGCGCTGTAACATTATAACAATACCAATTATACAGTAATGTTAGTATATGTTTAATATATAACAGCCAACTTGGGGAAAAACAGCGCTGTACATTAAACAACCGATTTATACAGTATGTCATGATATGTGTTATTTATTATAGCGCCACTTGGTACACAGCGCTGTACAGTATAAATACAATTATACAGTATGTCGTATATGTTTATTATATAGCGCCACGTTGGTACACAGCGCTGTACATTATAACAATACAGATATTACGTATGTATGTATATGTTTATTTATATAGCGCCACTTGTGCACAGCGCTGTACATTTACAATACGATATAACAGTAATGTACAGATATGTTTATTTATAGAGCGCCACTTTGTACACAGCGTCTGTACATTATAACAATACAGATTATACAGTATGTACGTATATTTTTATTTATCTACGCCACTTGGGTACCAGCGCTGTGAACCATTATAACAATACAGATTATACAGTATGTATGGTACTGTTTATTTTATATAGCGCCCTTTGGGACACATTGCTGTACCTTAATAACAATACAGATTATACTAGTATGTGTATATGTTTTATTTATATGCTCGCCATCTTGGGTTACACAGCGCTTTACATTATAACAAAGCAGATTATACGTATGTATGTATATGTTTATTTATTATGCGGCCCACTTGGGGACACATCGCTGTACATTATAACAATACAGATTGATACAGTCAGGTATTGTATATTTTATTTAATACGCCACCATTGGGTACACAGCGCTGTACATATAACAAACATATTAATACAGTATGTATGTAAATAGTTTTATACTCGCCCACTTGGGTACACAGAGCTGCACATTATCACAATACATATTATCAGTATTATGTATATGTTTATTTTATATACGCCGCCACTTGGGTACACAGCCTGTAGCATTATAACAATACAGATTATACAGTAATAGTATTTATAGTTTTTATAGCCCACTTGGGTACACCGCTGTAACCATTCTAACAATACAGATATACAGTATGTATGTATATTTGTATATAAGCCCTTGGTGACACAGGGCGCTGTACATTATACGCATACAGATTATACAGTATGTAATGTATATGTTTATTTATATAGCGCCACTTGGGGAACGCGCTGTACATTACCAATACAGATTAACGTATGTAATGTATTGTTTATATACGCTGCCACTTGGGTACACAGGCGCTGTACATTAAATAACAATACAGTATTATACAGTATGTATGTTATATGGTTTATATAGAGCCCACTTTGGGACACAGCGCTGTTACCTTAAGCAATACAGATATACATATGTATGTATATGTTTATTTAGATAGCGCCACTTGGACACACAGCGCTGTACATTACAACAATACAAGATATACAGTATGTATGTGTATGATGTTTTATTTATATACGCCACTTCTGGGGACACCAGCGCTGTACTTAATACCAATACAGATTATACAGTTAATGTATATTGTTTATTTATATAGGACGGCCACTTTGGTACACACAAGCGCTGTACATATACACATACCTTATACAGTGTGTATGTATATGTTTATTTCATGTAGCGGCCACTTGGTACACAGTCGCTGTACATTATAACAATAATTAGACAGTATTACGTATATGTTTATTTATATAGCGCCACTTGGGGACACACGCTGTACATATAACAATACTGATTATACGTATGTAATGTAGTATGTTTAATTTGATATAGCGCCCACTTGGTACACAGCGGCTATACATTATAACAACTCAATGAATACAGTATTCATGTATGATGTTTATTTATAGGGTAGCGCCACTTGGTACACGCGCTTACATTTATACACAATACAGATTATCAAGTATTTATGTATAATGTTTATTTGCTATAGCGTCCACTTTGGGTACACAGCGCTGTACATTAATAAACAACGCAGATTATACGTATTTGTATTTATGTTTTTATTTATATAGCCCACTTGGGGACACAGCGCTGACATTATAACAATTACAGATTATACAGTAATGTATGTATAGCTGTTTTAGTTATTAGCGGCCACTTGGGGACACGCGCTGTTACATTATACAATACGATTTACAGTATGTCGTGATATGTTGTATTTCATAGCGTCCAAACTTGGGGATACCAGCGCTGTACATTATAACATACAGATTATACATCATGTCGTATAATTCTTTTTTATATAGCAGCCACTTGGTACCAGTCGCTGTACATTCATACAATACAGATTATACAAGTATTATGTATATATGTATTTATAATCGGCGCCACCTTGGGGACACAGCTCGTACATTATACAATACAGTTAACAGTATGTGACATATATGTTTATTTATATAGCGCCACTTGTATCACGCGCTTGTACAATTATAACAAACAGTTAACAGTATGTAGGAACGTATTTTTATTATTAACGCCACTTGGGTACACCGCGCTGTACTTAATAACCACATCCGACTTTACATATCTTTGGACTATGTTTATTTATTAGCGTCCACGTTGGTGACACAGTGCTTCACATTATAACACATAGATTATACAGTAATGTATAGTTTAATTTATATAGCGCCACTTGGGGTACACACGCTGTACTTATAACAAATACAGGATTATAGCAGTATGTATGATAATGTTTATTTATATACGCCACTTGTGGGACCACGGCTTGTAAACATTATAACAATACAGATTATCAGTATGTATTATATGTTTATTTATATAGCGCCACTTGGGTACACAGCGCTGTACATAAACAATACAGATATCACAGTATGCTGTATGTTTATTTTATAGCGCCACTTTGGGTACACAGCGCTGTCATTATAAAATACAGATTATACATAATTATGTTATTGTTTACATAGCGCCATCTTTGGGTACACACACTGTAGACATTATAACAATACGATAATACATATGTATGTATAGTTTATTTCTATAGCGCCACTTGGTAACATGCGCTGTAACATATAACATCAGGATTATACAGTATGTATGTTATGTTATATAGCGTCAACACGAACAAAAACACAACATCAACAAACCCAACAAACAAATCAACCACAAAAAAAAAACGTATTTTCTTTTGGTAAATATAAAATGTTTGGGTACCAGCGCGTACAGGACATACAGGGTAATACATGTTATATAAAGTCATACATATTACATACAGGGTAATACATGTTATATAAAGTCATACATATTACATACACGGTAATACAGTTATATAAAGTCATAAATATTACATACAAGGTAATACATGTTATATAAAGTCATACATATACAATACACAGGTAATACATGTTATATAAAGTCATACATATTTACATACACAGGTATACATGTTAATAAAGTCATACATATTACATACAGGGTAATACAGGTTATATAAAGTCATACATATTACATACACAGGTAATACATGTTATATAAAGTCATACATATTACATACAGGGTAATACATGTTATATAAAGTCATACATATTACATACACGGTAATACATGTTATATAAAGTCATACATATTACATACACAGGTAATACATGTTATATAAAGTCATACATATTACATACATGTATATTGTATGTAAGTCAGGGTACACACATGTTGTATATTGTATGTATGTAGGTCAGGGTACACACATGTTGTATATTGTATGTAAGTCAGGGTACACACATGGTGTATATTGTATGTAAGTCAGGGTACACACATGTTGTATATTGTATGTA